>CM033628.1:11449268-11682863 GCA_019453435.1 Rhinogobius similis
ATATATATGGTCCAAAATAGTCATTTCAAAATGTAGTTTTCAGCTTTGGAGGCCGACCAGCTTCGTTCTTCTCCTGACCCCTCGGAGCACGCTGCCCGTGTATCCTTTGATGTTTCTTGCGCTCTTACGCACGTGCCTCCAGAGTACGCAACACTTAGCCATATCAATTTGGCTTTCTCCAGCTGAATCATTCGGCCCTCTTCAGCCAGCCCCCACTCAAGCGCTTTTTAGCTCCAGTTGTTCACTTTCCACCGCAGACTTTTGGTTTACTAACTTCTTTGATTGTTTTCGCCAGTCTCTGTTCTTGGTTGCGCCCACTTGTTTGTGTTCTTGTCTGAGGGAGCATATCTCCCCAGTCAACCGTTCACCTCGCACAGCGGCTGACTGACTGCTCTCCAAGTCTGCACCTCCAGTTTCGCGGTACAGACATCGTCACTTCTTTCATCTTCTTTTCCCACTTTGTCTTGTTTTCATCAGTTTGATTCAGTTTTCGCCTTTGATTACATTTGAGGAAGCTACAAACGTAGCCCATGTCAAGACAAGTAAAAATGATATTATGACCCCCACCCTAAAGACCTACAGGGTTCCATTGTGGGCGGAACTTCACACTACACTTCACACTTTTTTACATTTTGGATTTTCATTCAATGGGCTTGAACATTTGTAAGAAAGACTTACACTCTTTTGTGATTAAAGATAAATCATTTGATTTTTGATACCTTGAAATGTGGGTGTGGCCAACCCGCAAATCAAAACAGCCATTTTTCAAAGTATTTAAACTTGCTTATCTCTGGCATGGAGTGTCCAATTTTCCGGCACGAATATACATTGTGTGTGCGTTTTGTGTGTGGAGTCAATATAGACTACAATGCATATGCGTGAATCATAAAAACAACTGCATCATGACTTTAACTGGACACAACAGAATGGACAAAATGCAGCTGATAGAGCTGTTTAAACGCTCTGAGCCATGATTATGAATAAAACACTTCTGTTGCAAAGTTTCTATCGTTAGCTGCTTAGTCGCTCCAGGATTGAGAGTACTGTTTTGTCTGCCAAATAGTGTAGGGCTATGTAGTGAATGAAGGGTTAGGGTCTAGGGAGGACATTCGAACACAGCCAATGAAAGTAAGTGGCACTGATTTTTACTGTCTCAAAACGTGAAAAACTCTTTACAATAGTACACATTTCACTCACTTACCTAATGCCGTCCTAGCATCCTAGATAATCACCGCGATGTGTCTCCGAGACCAGAGTGAGTTTTGTCGTCACACTAAAGCTAAGAGCATGCTAACGGTGCACTTCCTGCTTCGCAAAGAATAAAACGCTCTATAAATAGAAGCAGAGAAAGCGCTGTGATCTAATTTTCACACTAATAGATGCTTTTACAATGTATCTGTACTGGGGCAAAACAGATTTGACTTTATTACATGAAAAAAATCTGGTACAGGCCATTTAAGTAAAAAAATAAAAAGAAGAATCTATGAGCAGCTGCTAAGATCTGTCTTGACATGGTCCACTTGAAAAAGTCCATTGCTTTTCTGGTAAAAAAAAAAACTGATTTTGAAGCAGCAGTTATTCAAAATCCCACTATTAATATTAGCGGGGAGCCTCGAATGACTAATAAACTTAACAATAAACTGGAAAGTGCTTTGGGACGTTTCCAATTTTCTCTTTCAAACATAATTTTAAATCTTTGTGTGAAATGATTAGACTGTTCTACATCTATTTTCCTCCTCACTGCACCTAATGATCGATGGGACTGCAAAAAGCAAACATAAAGAACATAAAATCCATGCAAACTGAAGGAAATTATTCTAAATAGACAGACATCTCCAGAGATGGTTCATGTGATTGGATCGCCATTTTATTAGTTTTATTTATTATTTATTTGTTATTTATTTATATTGTTTAGTTTTGGTTTCTATTTATCGTTCAATATATGATAGAAAGAACAATTTATCTGAGGCTCAATATTTATCGTGCATATTTTCTTCACAATTTGCTGAACTTTTTCTTTGTTGTTTTATATAAAATTTGAGCTTTTGAGAGTGAAATTATCTACTTTTATGACTCATTATTGACCAACTAAGTGTTTCCTTGTGCCATTTATTTATTGCAGCGATATAGCGCAGTTTTTTTGCGGGATTCGCCTGCTGTCAATGGTATAAAGTAGTTCTGTAGCTATATAAAATGTGTTACTGTGACTGGCCTAATCAATGTTAAAGAAAAACTGTTCAGTTGTAATCCTGGCACCCAGTTCTCTGCCTGAAGTCCACCAGTCTATGTTTTGTAGGACTGAAGAAAGCAAAAAGAAAAGAAAATCAAAAATTGAGATCGATCAACTGGCCATAATAACAAATTTAAAAATGCGAGACATAACGATAAATGATGATATTGAAACTACTTTTTGCCACTTTGAAAAGCCAGATAATCCCAGTAAACTATTTTCTAAATTTACATGTATAATACTGTTAACAAATATATGAGCTGCATTAAATTAATAGCAGAATTAAACACTTTTGTAATTAGTATCTGTAAATGAGTCATAGAAATGTTGTCTTCGAAACACAAATCATGTTGTACTGTATTACATTAAAACAACAAAAAGTAATTAAAGCCGCAAGCGGCATCGAACGGCCCTCGCGGGCCGCGCTCGTCGTACTCCGCTCTTGCAACTCGCTGCAAATGGCGCTGACGCGCCCTCATCCTTTCCTTTACTGGGGCTTTGTGGTGGAACAAAGCTGTGTCCCCAAAGTGCTGTTGTTTACGAACGAGCAGAAATGTTGTTACTGGTTGCGGCTCCTTGCATTGATACCGTAACACCTGTCCCGAAAATTTGGATAACTTTAGATGCCCCACTGCTCATGATGATTTTCACCAAATTTCACCTTGGTCGGGCTCACGCCCGAGGAGGAGTACGTTAAAGTACTTCCCATATAACATCCCATGTTATTCCCCATAGGAATAACATGGGATGTTTCTGTCATTTGTTCAAGTTTGGGCAATTTTCGCGGCTTCGCCGCACAGAGACCGTTATACCTATCCCTATAATTTGGATAACTTTTGGTGCACCACTCCTCAGGATGATTGTCACCAAGTTTGGGATTGATCGGGCTTACGCCCGAGGACGAGTTCGTTAAAGTACAAAGTTAAATTGGAGAGATTTTGAGATTTTCCCATAGGAATAACATGGGGTTTTTCTGTCTTTTCTAAAATGTTTAGTGAAATGCGTAGGCTTCCACAAGCGCCACGGAGAACCGTAATACCTATCCTGATAATTTGGATAACTTTTGGTGCCCCACTCCTCAGGAAGATGTACACCAAATTTCAGGTTGATCGGGCTTGCGCCCGAGGAGGAGTTCGTTAAAATGCGTATTAAAAAAATATCCAAATTTGAGACAATTTTCGATTTTCCCATAGGAATAACATGGGATGTTTTGGTCATTGGTATGGCTTCGCCGTACAAAATATGACATGGGTCTGATTGGCTTTTTTGATCGGTAGGCCAAAGTGGAATTTTGTGCAAAATTTGAAAAAATTCTAAAAAAGTAAATTTTTTGCTCCCCATACAAAAAGTTATTTCACTCTGTAGGGGGCGCTATCGCACCAAATGAAAAAATTGCACCTAAAGTAGGTCCAGGCAAGAAAGTTAAACAACCTATTAAAATTTCGGCATTATCGGACTCGTTTTGCCAAAACGGGAGCATTTTTTAAATGTTGATTATCCAAAAAATCGTCAGTAAACTTTGGGGCTGCGCCAAGGCAGAGACGGTAAAAGTTACTTTAACAGAATTGATAACTTTAGATGCCCCACTTGCTCTAGAGCATGTGCAGCGATTTTGAGCGCGGTGGGCTAAACGCCCTAGGAGGAGTTCGTTCAAGTTCGACAGTGGCGAAAAACGCTGACTCAGCGCCGAACTTTAAATCCAATATGGCGGCCATACAGTGAGTCAGAGGGCGTGGCCATAATAATATTTTTTGTCGTCAGGAGAGGAATCGTGTTCCGAATTTCGTGGCTGTACGACAAAGTTAGATCGTGCGGACGCCTCCCATAGGCGCAATGTATTTTGACTTTGTAGGTGGCGCTGTCGCGCCATTTTTTTTTACCCAAACATGACACCTATAAAAAACAAAATTTTTCGCCGATTCTGAATTTTGGGCAAAATTTGGTGAGTTTTTGAGCATGTTCAGGGGGTCAAATTAGAGCTCAAAGTGCTGAAGAAGAATAAAAATAATTAAAGCCGCAAGCGGCATCGAACGGCCCCTCGCGTCGGCCAGACTCCGCTAGCCTAGCGCTTGTAAGGATTGGAGCTGACGCCCTCATCCTTTCCTTTACTGGGGCTTTGTGGTGGAATAGAGCTGTGTCCCAAAACTGCTGATATGAATTAGCAAAAATGTAGTTAAATTGTTGCGGCTCCGCCGCATGGATACCGTAACACTTGTCCCGAAGATTTGGATAACTTTTGGTGTCACACTCCTCAGCAAGATGTCCACCAAATTTCAGGTTGATCGGGCTTACGCCCGAGGACGAGTTCGTTAAAGTACAAAGTTAAATTTGAGACATTTTGAGATTTTCCCATAGGAATAACATGGGGGTTTTCTGTCTTTTGTAAAATGTTGGCAAATTGCAAGCCACACAGAGACCGTAATACCTATCCTGATAATTTGGATAACTTTTGGTGGGCCATTCCTCAGGATGATTGTCACCAAGTTTCAGGTTGATCGGGCTTACGCCCGAGGACGAGTTCGTTAAAGTACAAAGTTAAATTTGAGACATTTTGAGATTTTCCCATAGGAATAACATGGGTTTTTTGTGTCTTTTGTAAAATGTTGGCAAAATTGGCGGCTTTGCCGCACAGAGACCGTAATACCTATCCCAATAATTTGGATAACTTTTGGTGCCCCACTCCTCAGGAAGATGTCCACCAAATTTCAGGTTGGTCGGGTGTACGACCGAGGAGGAGTGCGTTAAAGTACAAAGAAAGAAAAAAATGCAGATTTTGCGTTTTGAAATGTTCAATTCAATATGGTGGACTTCTGATTAATCAGGGGGCGTGGCCATAATAGAAGTTTTTGTTTGTCCTCTTGAGAGGAATGCGTGTACCAAATTTCATGGCTCTATGACAAAGTTGAGTTTGGGCAGCTCCCATAGGTGCAATGTATTTTGATTTTTGTAGGTGGCGCTGTTGTGCAATTTTATGATTTCTATTCAGGAAACCCATAGAAAACAAAATTTTTCAGCATTTCTGAATTTTGGGAAAATTTTTGTGAGTTTTTGAGCATGTTCAGGGGGTCAAATTAGAGACGAAAGAGCAGAAGAAAAACTGGTGAACTTGGCCTTCAAAGAACAAGGATAATTAAAGCCGCAAGCGGCATCGAACGGCCCTCGCGGGCCGCGCTCGTCGTACTCCGCTCTCGCAACAGTCGAGGAAGGGCGCTAACGCGCCCACATTCTTTCCTTTACTGGGGCTTTGTGGAGGAACAAAGCTGTGTCCCAAAACTGCTGTTATGAATGAGGAAAAATGTTGCCAATTGTTGCGGCTCCGCCGCATGGATACCGTAACACTTGTCCCGAAGATTTGGATAAGTTTTGGTGTCACACTCCTCAAGATGATTTTCACCAAATTTCACCTTTGTCGGGCTTACGCCCGAGAAGGAGTTGTTTAAAGTACAAAGTTGAATTTGAGTGATTATCCCCATAGGAATAACATGGGATGTTTCTGTCATTTGTTCAAGTTTGGGCCATTTTCGCGGCTTCGCCGCACAGAGACCGTAATACCTATCCCTATAATTTGGATAACTTTTGGTGCCCCACTCCTCAGGATGATTGTCACCAAGTTTCGGATTGATCGGGCTTACGCCCGAGGACGAGTTTGTTAAAGTACAAAGTAAAATTTGAGAGATTTTGCGATTTTCCCATAGGAATAACATGGGGCTTTTCTGTCTTTTGTAAAATGTTTGGAAAATTAGCGGCTTCGCCGCACGGAGACCGTAATACCTATCTTAATAATTTGGATAACTTTTGGTGCCCCACTCCTCAGGATGATTGTCACCAAGTTTCGGATTGATCGGGCTTCAGCCTGAGGGACGAGTTCGTTAAAGTACAAAGTTAAATTGGAGAGATTTTGCGATTTTCCCATAGGAATAACATGGGGTTTTTCTGTCTTTTCTAAAATGTTTGCGAAATGTGCGGCTTCGCTGCACAGAGACCGTAATACCTATCCTGATAATTTGGATAACTTTTGGTGCCCCACTCCTCAGGAAGATGTCCACCAAATTTTCAGGTCGGATCTGAGCTTCTGCCCGAGGAGGAGTTCGTTAAAATGCGTATTAAAAAAATATCCAAATTTGAGACAATGTTGGATTTTCCCATAGGAATAACATGAGATGTTTTGGTCATCGGTACGGCTTCGCTGTACAAAATATGACATGGGTCTGATTGGCTTTTTTGATCGGTAGGCCGAAGTGGAATTTTGTGCAAAATTTGAAAAAATTCAAAAAAACTAAATTTTTTGCTCCCCATACAAAAAGTTGTTTTTACTCTGTAGGGGGCGCTATCGTGCCAAATGAAAAAAATCCACCTAAAGTAGGTCCAGGCGAGAAAGTTAAACAACCTATTAAAATTTGGGCATAATCGGACTCGTTTTGCCAAAACGGGAGCATTTTAAATTTTGATTATCCAAATAATCGTCAGTCAACTTTGAAGGGCTGCGCCCAGCGCAGAGACGGTAAAAGTTATTTTAACGAATTGATAACTTTAGATGCCCCACTTGTGTAGAGCATGTGCAGCGATTTTGAGCGCGGTGGGCAAAACGCCCTAGGAGGAGTTTGTTCAAGTTCGACGTGAGTGAAAACGCTGACTCAGCGTTTGGGAACTTTAAATCCAATATGGCGGCTATACGGTGAGTCAGGGGGCGTGGCCATAATAATATATTTTTTTTGTCCTCAGGAGAGGAATGCGTGTTCCGAATTTTGTGGCTGTACGACAAACTTGACGTCGGGACGCCTCCCATAGGCGCAATGTATTTTGACTTTTGTAGGTGGCGCTGTCGCGCCATTATTTTTTCCCAAACATGACACCTATAAAAACAAAATTTTTCGCGATTCTGAATTTTGGGCAAAGTTTGGTGAGTTTTTGAGCATGTTCAGAGGGTCAAATTAGAGCTCAAAGAGCAGAACACGGAAGAATAAAAATAAAAATAATAATAATAAAAATTAAAGCCGCAAAGCGGCATCGAACGACCCTCGCCGCGCTCGTCGTACTCGCTCGCAAAGGTCGAGGAAGGCGCTGACGCGCCCACATTCTTTCCTTTACTGGGGCTTTGTGGTGGAACAAAGCTGTGTCCCAAAACTGCTGTTATGAATGAGCAGAAATGTTGCCAATTGTTGCGGCTCCGCATGGATACCGTAACACTTGTCCCGATGATTTGGATAACTTTTGGTGTCACACTCCTCAAGATGATTTTCACCAAATTTCAGGTTGGTCGGGCTTACGCCCGAGGAGGAGTTTGTTAAAGTACAAAGTTAAATTGGAGAGATTTTGATTTTTACCCATAGGAATAACATAGGGTTTTTCTGTGTTTTTTTAAATGTTGGGCAAAATTCCGGCTTCGCCAGGCGCAGAGACCGTAATACCTATCTTAATAATTTGGATAACTTTTGGTGCCCCACTCCGCAGGATGATTGTCACCAAGTTTGGGATTGATCGGGCTTACGCCCGAGGAGGAGTTCGTTAAAGTACAAAGTTAAATTGGAGAGATTTTGAGATTTTCCCATAGGAATAACATGGGTTGTTTCTGTCATTTGTTCAAGTTTGGGCAATGTTTTCGGCCACGCACAGAGACCGTAATACCTATCCCTATAATTTGGATAACTTTTGGTGTCACACTCCTCAAGATGATATTCACCAAATTTCAGGTTGATCGGGCTTACACCCGAGGACGAGTTCTTTAAAGTACAATGTTTAATTTGAGCGACTTTGAGATTTCCCCATAGGAATAACTTGGGGTTTTTCTGTATTCTCTAAAATGTTTGATAAATGTGCGGCTTCGCCGCACGGAGACCGTAATACCTATCCTGATAATTTGGATAACTTTTGGTGCCCCACTCCTCAGGAAGATGTCCACCAAATTTCAGGTCGGTCGGGCTTGCGCCCGAGGAGGAGTTCGTTAAAATGCGTAGTAAAAAAGATCCAAATTTGAGACAATTTTCGATTTTCCCATAGGAATAACATGGGATGTTTCGGTCATTGGTACGGCTTCGCCGTACAAAATACGACATGGGTCTGATTGGCTTTTTTGATCGGTAGGCCAAAATTGAATTTTGTGCAAAATTTCAAAAAATTCTAAAAAAGTAAACTTTTTGCTCCCCATACAAAAAGTTTTTCACTCTGTAGGGGCGCTTATCGCGCCAAATGAAAAATTACACCTAAAGTAGGTCCAGGCAAGAAAGTTCTACAACCTATTAAAATTTGGGCATAATCGGACTCGTTTTGCCAAAACGGGAGCATTTTTTAAATTTTGAAAATGAAAGAAATCGTCGGTCAACTTTAGGGCTGCGCCGCGCAGAGACGGTAAAAGTTATTTTAATGAATTGGATAACTTTAGATGCCCCACTTGTCTAGAGCATGTGCAGCGATTTTGAGCGCCGTGGGCGAAACGCCCTAGGAGGAGTTCGTTCAAGTTCGACGTGAGCGAAAACGCTGACTCAGCGTTTCGGAAGTTTAAATCCAATATGGCGGCCATACGGTGAGTCAGGGGGCGTGGCCATAATAATAATTTTTTTTCGTCCTCGGGAGAGGAATGCGTGTTTCGAATTTCGTGGCTGTACGACAAAGTTGACGTCGGGACGCCTCCCATAGGCGCAATGTATTTTGACTTTTGTCGGTGGCGCTGTCGCGCCATTATTTTTTCCCCAAACATGACACCTATAAAAAACAAAATTTTTCGCCGATTCTGAATTTTGGGCAAAGTTTGGTGAGTTTTTGAGCATGTTCAGGGGGTCAAATTAGAGACGAAAGAGCAGAAGAAAAACTGGTGAACTTGGCCTTCAAAGAACAAGTATAATTAAAGCCGCAAGCGGCATCGAACGGCCCTCGCGGGTCCGCTAAATCTCGCTAGCCTAGCACCCAGTAAGGGTGAGCTGACGAGCCCTCAGTGTTTCTATTTTAGGGGCTTTATCATGAATTACATAGAACGTCAGCTTCATCGTAATTATGAATGAGCAAAAATCTCAGTCGTCTTTGCGGCTTCACCGCACAGAGACCATAACAACTGTCCCAAAAATATGGATAAGTTTTGGTGTCACAATCGTCAAGATGATGTTCACCAAATTTCACATTGGTCGGGCTTACGCCCGAAGAGGAGTTCATTAAAGTTCAAGGTTTCATTTGAGTGATTTTCCCCATAGGAATAACATGGGATGTTTCTGTCATTAGTTCAAGTTTGGGCAATATTTGTGGCTTCGCCACACGGAGACCATAATACTTATCTCAACAATTTGGATAACTTTTGGTGGGCCATTCTTCAGGATGATTGTCACCAAGTTTCGGATTGATTGGGCTTACGCCCGAGGACGAGTTCGTTAAAGTACAAAGTTTAATTTGAGATATTTTGAGATTTTCCCATAGGAATAACATGGGATGTGTCTGTCATTTGTTCAAGTTTGAGCAATTTTCGCGGCTTCGCCGCACAGAGACCGTAATACCTATCCTAATAATTTTGATAACTTTTGGTGCCCCACTCCTCAGGAAGATGTCCACCAAATTTCAGGTTGGTCGGGCTTGCGCCTGAGGAGGAGTGCGTTAAAGTACAAACAAAGAAAAAAATGCAGATTTTGCGTTTTGAAATGTTCAATTTAATATGGTGGACTTCTGATTAATCAGGGGGCGTGGCCATAATATAATTTTTTGTTTGTCCTCTTGAGAGGAATGCGTGTACCAAATTTCATGGCTGTATGACAAAGTTGACTTTGGGCAGCTCCCATAGGCGCAATGTATTTTGATTTTTGTAGGTGGCGCTGTTGTGCAATTTTATGATTTCTATTCAGGAAACCTATAGAAAACCAAATTTTTCACCATTTCTGAATTTTGGGAAAATTTTTGTGAGTTTTTGAGCATGTTCAGGGGGTCAAATTAGAGACGAAAGAGCAGAAGAAAAACTGGTGAACTTGGCCTTCAAAGAACAAGTATAATTAAAGCCGCAGCTGGCATCGAACACCCTCGCGGGCCGCACTGCACTCACGCCAGCCTAGCGCCATGAAGGATGCGCTGACGCGCCTCAGTGTTTCTATTTTAGGGGCTTTAGCATGCATTACATAGACGTCAGCTTAATCTGTAATTATGAATGAGCAAAATTCTCAGTCGAATTGTTGCAAGCCGCACAGAGACCGTAACACCTGTCCCAAAAATATGGATAAGTTTTGGTGTCACACTCCTCACCACATATTCACAAATTTCAGGTTGGCTCACGCCCGAGGAGGAGTTCATTAAAGTACAAAGTTTCATTTGAGTGATTTTCCCCATAGGAATAACATGGGATGTTTCTGTCATTTTGTTCAAGTTTGGGCATGTTTTTTGCCACACGGAGACCGTAATACTTATCCTAGTAATTTGGATAACTATTGGTGCCCCAGTCCTCAGGAAGATGTTCACCAAATTTCAGGATTGATCGGGCTTACGCCGAGGAGGAGTTGTGTTAAAGTACAAAGTTAAATTTGAGAGATTTTGCGATTTTCCCATAGGAATAACATGGGTTTTTTCTGTCTTTTTAAAATGTTGGCAAAATTAGCGGCTTCGCCGCGCAGAGACCGTAATACCTATCTTGATAATTTGGATAACTTTTGGTGCCCCACTCCTCAGGATGATTGTCACCAAGTTTGGGATTGATCGGGCTTACGCCCGAGGAGGAGTTCGTTAAAGTACAAAGTTAAATTTGAGAGATTTTGCGATTTTCCCATAGGAATAACATGGGTTTTTTCTGTCTTTTGTAAAATGTTTATAAAATGCGGCTTTGCCGCACGGAGACCGTAAGACCTATCCTGATAATTTGATAACTTTGGTGCCCCACTCCTCAGGAAGCTGTCCACCAAATGTCAGGTCGGTCGGGCATGCGCCCGAGGAGGAGTTCGTTAAAATGCGAGTCAAAAAGATCCAAATTTGAGACAATTTTCGATTTTCCCATAGGAATAACATGGGATGTTTCGTCATTGGTACGGCTTCGCCGCACAAAATATGACATGGGTCTGATTGGCTTTTTGATCGGTAGGCCAAAGTGGAATTTTCTGCAAAATTTCAAAAAATTCTAAAAAAGTAATTTTTTTGCTCCCCATACAAAAAGTTTTTTCAGTCTGTAGGGGGTGCTATCGCGCCAAATGAAAAAATTCCACCTAAAGTAGGTCGAGGCAAGAAAGTTAAACAACGTATTAAAATTTCGTTATAATCGGACTTGTTTTGCCAAAACGGGAGCATTTTTAAAAAATTGAGAATTCCAAAAATCGTCGGTCAACTTTGGGGCTGCACCGCACAAAAACCGTTAAAGTTATTTTAACAAATTGGATAACTTTAGATGCCCCACTTGTGTAGAGCATGTACAGCGATTTTGAGCGCCGTGGGCGAAACGCCCTAGGAGGAGTTCGTTCAAGTTCGACGTGAGCGAAAACGCTGACTCAGCGTTTCGGAACTTTAAATCCAATATGGCGGCCATACGGTGAGTCAGGGGGCGTGGCCATAATAATATTTTTTTTTCGTCCTCGGGAGAGGAATGCGTGTTCCGAATTTTGTGGCTGTATGACAAAGTTGACGTCGGGACGCCTCCCATAGGCGCAATGTATTTTGACTTTTGTAGGTGGCGCTGTCGTGCCATTATTTTTTCCCCAAACATGACACCTATAAAAAACAAAATTTTTCGCCGATTCTGAATTTTGGGCAAAGTTTGGTGAGTTTTTGAGCATGTTCAAGGGGTCAAATTAAAGCTCAAAGAGCAGAACACGGAAGAATAAAAATAAAAAAAAAAATAATAATATTTTTAGCAAAAACAATATATCCGTTTTACTGGGATCAACATATTATAGGTTTTTTGAAAGCTCTGACCCTTGCGCACGTCGCCATGGGGTCAAATTTGGATTACGAGCGCTTACGCGCTCGTCACTCACCTCCGAAGTCGGGCCTGCGCATGGGCTCCCCATTGGTTTCCATGTATTTTAGCAGGAACAAGTATGGTTACTGAGTGGGGCTTGATGCCAGGGGTGTGGGACAGTTCACTGTCAATGTTTGGGGCGTTGGAAGGCGAACTTTCGCTGCGCGAAAAGTTCGCCAAGACAGTTGATAGGGTTCTTTCGCATAGCAGAAGTAAATATACAGGTCCCATGCCTTCGCATGGGCTCTATCACGGTCCGACCCGAGAACCGACTCGGCTGCCAAACTTTCGCGCCGCGCCGAAAGTTTGGCGAGATAGTTGCAACGATGCCTTCGGCATCGCTGAGTAATAGGCCCTACGCCCTGTAGGGGCTCGGCCTAATTAAAGCATAGCGGCATCGAGCGCCCTCGCGGGCACTCGTACTCCGCTCTCGCAACTGGCTGCAAATGGCGCTGACGCGCCGTCATCCTTTCCTTTACTGGGGGTTTGTGGAGGAACAAAGCTGCGTCCCAAAACTGCTGTTATGAATGGGCACTAATTTAGCCAATTGTTGCGGCTCCGCCGCATGGATACCGTAACACTTGTCCCGAAGATTTGGATAACTTTTGGTGTCACATTCCTCAAGATGATTTTCACCAAATTTCAGGTTGGTCGGGCTTACGCCCGAGGAGGAGTGCGTTAAAGTATAAAGTTTAATTTGAGCGATTTAGAGATTTTCCCATAGGAATAACATGGGGTTTTTCTGTGTTTTCTAAAATGTTGGCAAAATTAGCGGCTTTGCCGCACAGAGACCGTAATACCTATCCCTATAATTTGGATAACTTTTGGTGGCCCACTCCTCAGGAAGATGTCCACCAAATTTCAGGTTGGTGGGGCTTGCGCCTGAGGAGGAGTGCGTTAAAGTACAAACAAAGAAAAAAATGCAGATTTTGCGTTTTGAAATGTTCAATTCAATATGGTGGACTTCTGATTAATCAGGGGGCGTGGCCATAATATAATTTTTTGTTTGTCCTCTTGAGAGGAATGCGTGTACCAAATTTCATGGCTCTATGACAAAGTTGACTTTGGGCAGCTCCCATAGGTGCAATGTATTTTGATTTTTGTAGGTGGCGCTGTTGTGCAATTTTATGATTTCTATTCAGGAAACCTATAGAAAACAAAATTTTTCACCATTTCTGAATTTTGGGAAAAATTTTGTGAGTTTTTGAGCATGTTCAGGGGGTGAAATTAGAGACGAAAGAGCAGAAGAAAAACTGGTGAACTTGGCCTTCAAAGAACAAGGATAATTAAAGCCGCAAGCGGCATCGAACGGCCCTCGCGGGCCGCGCTCGTCGTACTCCGCTCTCGCAACAGTCGAGGATGGGCGCTAACGCGCCCTCATCCTTTCCTTTATTGGGGCTTTGTGGTGGAACAAAGCTGCGTCCCAAAACTGCTGTTATGAATGGGCACAAATTTAGCCAATTGTTGCGGCTCCGCCGCATGGATACCGTAACACTTGTCCCGAAGATTTGGATAACTTTTGGTGTCAGACTCGTCAAGATGATTTTCACCAAATTTCAGGTTGATCGGGCTTACGCCCGAGGAGGAGTTGTACAAAGTTTCATTTGAGTGATTTTGCATTGTCCCCATAGGAATAACATGGGATGTTTGTGTCATTTGTACAAGTTTGGGCAATTGTTGTGGCTTCGCCACACGGAGACCGTAATACTTATCCCAATAATTTGGATAACTTTTGGTGCCCTACTCCTCAGGAAGATGTCCACCAAATTTCAGGTTGGTTTGGCTTACGCCGAGGAGGAGTTCGTTAAAGTACAAAGTTTAATTTGAGCGATTTTGAGATTTTCCCATAGGAATAACATGGGGTTTTTCTGTGTTTTTTTTAAATGTTGGCAAAATTCGCGGCTTCGCCGCGCAGAGACCGTAATACCTATCTTAATAATTTGGATAACTTTTGGTGCCCCACTCCGCAGGATGATTGTCACCAAGTTTGGGATTGATCGGGCTTACGCCCGAGGACGAGTTTGTTAAAGTAGAAAGTTAAATTTGAGAGATTTTGAGATTTTCCCCATAGGAATAACATGGGTTGTTTCTGTCATTTGTTCAAGTTTGGGCAATTTTCTTTAAGCCACAAGACAGAGACCGTAATACCTATCCCTATAATTTGGATAACTTTTGGTGTCACACTCCTCAGGAAGATGTCCACCAAATTTCAGGTTGATCGGGCTTGCGCCCGAGGAGGAGTTCGTTAAAGTACAAAGTTTAATTTGAGCGACTTTGAGATTTCCCCATAGGAATAACATGGGGTTTTTCCGTGTTCTCTAAAATGTTTGCGAAATGTGCGGCTTCGCCCAAGACGGAGACCGTAATACCTATCCTGATAATTTGGATAACTTCTGGTGCCCCACTCCTCAGGAAGATGTCCACCAAATTTCAGGTCGGTCGGGCTTGCGGCCGAGGAGGAGTTCGTTAAAATGCGTAGTAAAAAAAGATCCAAATTTGAGACAATTTTCGATTTTCCCATAGGAATAACATAGGATGTTTCGGTCATTGGTACGGCTTCGCCGTACAAAATACGACATGGGTCTGATTGGCTTTTTTGATCGGTAGGCCATAATTGAATTTTGTGCAAAATTTCAAAAAAATCTAAAAAAGTAAATTTTTTGCTCCCCATACAAAAAGTTTTTTCACTCTGTAGGGGGCGCTATCGCGCCAAATGAAAAAATTACACCTAAAGTAGGTCCAGGCAAGAAATTTCTACAACCTATGAAAATTTGGGCATAATCGGACTCGTTTTGCCAAAACGGGAGCATTTTTTAAATTTTGAAAATGAAAGAAATCATCGGTCAACTTTAGGGCTGCGCCGCGCAGAGACGGTAAAAGTTATTTTAACGAATTGGATAACTTTAGATGCCCCACTTGTCTAGAGCATGTGCAGCGATTTTGAGCGCGGTGGGCGAAACGCCCTAGGAGGAGTTCGTTCAAGTTCGACGTGAGCGAAAACGCTGACTCAGCGTTTCGGAACTTTAAATCCAATATGGCGGCTATACGGTGAGTCAGGGGGCGTGGCCATAATAATATTTTTTTTTCGTCCTCAGGAGAGGAATGCGTGTTCCGAATTTCGTGCATGTACGACAAAGTTTACGTCGGGACGCCTCCCATAGGCGCAATGTATTTTGACTTTTGTAGGTGGCGCTGTCGCGCCATTATTTTTTCCCCAAACATGACACCTATAAAAAACAAAATTTTTCGCCGATTCTGAATTTTGGGCAAAATTTGGTGAGTTTTTGAGCATGTTCAGGGGGTCAAATTAGAGCTCAAAGAGCAGAAGTAAGAAGAAAAATAAAAAAAATAATAATAATATTTTTAGCAAAAACAATATATCCGTTTTACTGAGAACGGCAAATTATACGTTTTTTGAAAGCTCCGAACCTTCCCCAGGTCACCATGGGGTCAAATTAGGATTACGAGCGCTTACGCGCTCGTCACTCACCTCCGAAGTCGGGCCCGCGCATGGGCTCCCATTGGTTTCCATGTATTTTAGCAGGAACAAGTATGGTTACTGAGTGGGGCTTGATGCCAGGGGTGTGGGACAGTTCACTGTCAATGTCTGGGGCGTTGAGGGGGCCGAACTTTCGCGCTGCGCAAAAGTTCGCCAAGACAGTTGATAGGGTTCTTTCGCATAGCAGAAGTAAATATGCAGGTCCCATGCCTTCGCATGGGCTAGTTCACTGTCCGACCATAGAACCGACTAGGCTGCCAAACTTTCGCGCTGCGCGAGTTTGGCGAGATATTGCAACGATGCCTTCGCATCGTTAGCACAATAGGCCCCTCGCCCTGTAGCTCGGGCCTAAATAATAAATTTTTAGCAAAAACAATATATCCGCTTTACTGAGAACGACATATTATACGTTTTGAAAGCTCTGACCCTTCGCACGTCGTCATGGGGTCACATTGGACTTACGAGCGCTTACGCGCTCGTCACTCACCTCCGAGTCGGGCCCGCGCATGGGCTCCCCATTGGTTTACATGTATTTTAGCAGGAACAAGTATGGTTACTGAGTGGGGCTTGATGCACAGAGTGTGGGACAGTTCACTGTCAATGTTTGGGGCGTTGGAGCCGAACTTCGCGCTGCGCGAAAGTTCGCCAAGACAGTTGATAGGGTTCTTTCGCATAGCAGAAGTAAATATGCAGGTCCCATGCCTTCGGCATGGGCTATTTCACTGTCCGACCATAGAACCGACTGAGGCTGTTAAACTTCGCTGCGCGCGCCGTAAAGTTTGGCGAGACAGTTGCAACGATGCCTTCGGCATCGTTGCGAGCAACAGGCCCTACGCCCTGTAGGGCTCGGGCCTAATTAAAGCCGCAAGCGGCATCGAACGGCCCTCGCGGGCCGCGCTCGTCGTACTCCGCTCTCGCAACAGTCATTCTTTCCTTTACTGGGGCTTTGTGGAGGAACAAAGCTGTGTCCCAAAACTGCTGTTATGAATGAGGAAAAATGTTGCCAATTGTTGCGGCTCCGCCGCATGGATACCGTAACACTTGTCCCGAAGATTTGGATAAGTTTTGGTGTCACACTCCTCAAGATGATTTTCACCAAATTTCACCTTTGTCGGGCTTACGCCCGAGAAGGAGTTGTTTAAAGTACAAAGTTGAATTTGAGTGATTATCCCCATAGGAATAACATGGGATGTTTCTGTCATTTGTTCAAGTTTGGGCCATTTTCGCGGCTTCGCCGCACAGAGACCGTAATACCTATCCCTATAATTTGGATAACTTTTGGTGCCCCACTCCTCAGGATGATTGTCACCAAGTTTCGGATTGATCGGGCTTACGCCCGAGGACGAGTTTGTTAAAGTACAAAGTAAAATTTGAGAGATTTTGCGATTTTCCCATAGGAATAACATGGGGCTTTTCTGTCTTTTGTAAAATGTTTGGAAAATTAGCGGCTTCGCCGCACGGAGACCGTAATACCTATCTTAATAATTTGGATAACTTTTGGTGCCCCACTCCTCAGGATGATTGTCACCAAGTTTCGGATTGATCGGGCTTACGCCTGAGGACGAGTTCGTTAAAGTACAAAGTTAAATTGGAGAGATTTTGCGATTTTCCCATAGGAATAACATGGGGTTTTTCTGTCTTTTCTAAAATGTTTGCGAAATGTGCGGCTTCGCTGCACAGAGACCGTAATACCTATCCTGATAATTTGGATAACTTTTGGTGCCCCACTCCTCAGGAAGATGTCCACCAAATTTCAGGTCGGTCGGGCTTGCGCCCGAGGAGGAGTTCGTTAAAATGCGTATTAAAAAAATATCCAAATTTGAGACAATGTTGGATTTTCCCATAGGAATAACATGAGATGTTTTGGTCATCGGTACGGCTTCGCTGTACAAAATATGACATGGGTCTGATTGGCTTTTTTGATCGGTAGGCCGAAGTGGAATTTTGTGCAAAATTTGAAAAAATTCAAAAAAACTAAATTTTTTGCTCCCCATACAAAA
Organism: Rhinogobius similis; assembly: GCA_019453435.1. Classification (NCBI taxonomy): domain Eukaryota; kingdom Metazoa; phylum Chordata; class Actinopteri; order Gobiiformes; family Gobiidae; genus Rhinogobius; species Rhinogobius similis. The sequence goes on from CM033628.1 coordinate 11,466,905, forward strand.
AGTTTTTTCACTCTGTAGGGGGCGCTATCGTGCCAAATGAAAAAATTCCACCTAAAGTAGGTCCAGGCAAGAAAGTTAAACAACCTATTAAAATTTGGGCATAATCGGACTCGTTTTGCCAAAACGGGAGCATTTTTTAAATTTTGATTATCCAAAAAATCGTCAGTCAACTTTGGGGCTGCGCCGCGCAGAGACGGTAAAAGTTATTTTAACGAATTGGATAACTTTAGATGCCCCACTTGTCTAGAGCATGTGCAGCGATTTTTGAGCTTGTGAGTGGGCGAAACGCCCTAGGAGGAGTTCGTTCAAGTTCGACGTGAGCGAAAACGCTGACTCAGCGTTTCGGAACTTTAAATCCAATATGGCGGCCATACGGTGAGTCAGGGGGCGTGGCCATAATAATATATTTTTTTTGTCCTCAGGAGAGGAATGCGTGTTCCGAATTTTGTGGCTGTACGACAAACTTGACGTCGGGACGCCTCCCATAGGCGCAATGTATTTTGACTTTTGTAGGTGGCGCTGTCGCGCCATTATTTTTTCCCCAAACATGACACCTATAAAAAACAAAATTTTTCGCCGATTCTGAATTTTGGGCAAAGTTTGGTGAGTTTTTGAGCATGTTCAGGGGGTCAAATTAGAGCTCAAAGAGCAGAACACGGAAGAATAAAAATAAAAATAATAATAATAAAAATAATAAATTTTTTAGCAAAAACAATATATCCGTTTTACTGAGAACGACATATTATACGTTTTTTGAAAGCTCCGACCCTTGCGCACGTCGTCATGGGGTCAAATTGGACTTACGAGCGCTTACGCTGCCACTCACCCTCCGAGTCGGGCCCGCGCATGGGCTCCCCATTGGTTTACATGTATTTTAGCAGGAACAAGTATGGTTACTGAGTGGGGCTTGATGCACAGAGTGTGGGACAGTTCACTGTCAATGTTTGGGGCGTTGGAGGGGGCCGAACTTTCGCGCTGCGCGCGAAAGTTCGCCAAGACAGTTGATAGGGTTCTTTCGCATAGCAGAAGTAAATATGCAGGTCCCATGCCTTCGGCATGGGCTATTTCACTGTCCGACCATAGAACCGACTAGGCTGCCAAACTTTCGCTGCGCGAAAGTTTGGCGAGATAGTTGCAAACGATGCCTTCGGCATCGTTGCGAGCTTTGCACAGGCCCTACGCCCTGTAGGGGCTCGGGCTAATTAAAGCCGCAGCGCGGCATCGAGCGACCCTCGCGGGCCGCTCGTACTCGCTCTCGCAAAGGTGGAGGAAGGCGCTAACGCCGCCACATTCTTTCCTTTACGGGGGCTTTGTGGTGGAACAAAGCTGTGTCCCAAAACTGCTGTTGTTATGAATGAGCAGAAATTTTGTTAAATTGTTGTGCTCCGCCGCATGGATACCGTAACACTTGTCCCGAAGATTTGGATAACTTTAGATGCCCCACTCCTCAAGATGATATTCACCAAATTTCAGGTTGATCGGGCTTACGCCCGAGGACGAGTTCGTTAAAGTACAAGGTTTCATTTGAGTGATTTTCCCATAGGAATAACATGGGATGTTTCTGTCATTAGTTGAAGTTTGGGCAATATTTGTGGCTTCGCCACACGGAGACCATAATACTTATCTGAACAATTTGGATAACTTTTGGTGGGCCATTCTTCAGGATGATTGTCACCAAGTTTCAGGTTGATCAGGCTTACGCCCGAGGACGAGTTCGTTAAAGTACAAAGTTAAATTTGAGAGATTTAGAGATTTTCCCATAGGAATAACATGGGGTTTTTCTGTGTTTTGTAAAAGTTTGGCAAAATGTGCGGCTTCACCGCACAGAGACCGTAATAGCTATGTTAATAATTTGGATAACTTTTGGTGCCCCAGTCCTCAGGAAGATGTCCACCAAATTTCAGGTTGGTCGGGCTTGCGCCTGAGGAGGAGTGCGTTAAAGTACAAAGTTTAATTTGAGCGATTTCGAGATTTTCCCATAGGAATAACATGGGGTTTTTCTGTCTTTTGTAAAATGTTGGCAAAATTCGCCGCTTCGCCGCACAGAGACCGTAATACCTATCCCAATAATTTGGATAACTTTTGGTGCCCCAGTCCTCAGGAACATGTCCACCAAATTTCAGGTTGGTCGGGTGTATGACCGAGGAGGAGTGCGTTAAAGTACAAACAAAGAAAAAAAAGCAGATTTTGCGTTTTGAAATGTTCAGTTCAATATGGTGGACTTCTGATTAATCAGGGGGCGTGGCCATAATATAATTTTTTGTTTGTCCTCTTGAGAGGAATGCGTGTACCAAATTTCATGGCTCTATGACAAAGTTGACTTTGGGCAGCTCCCATAGGTGCAATGTATTTTGATTTTTGTAGGTGGCGCTGTTGTGCAATTTTATGATTTCTATTCAGGAAACCTATAGAAAACAAAATTTTTCACCATTTCTGAATTTTGGGAAAATTTTTGTGAGTTTTTGAGCATGTTCAGGGGGTCAAATTAGAGACGAAAGAGCAGAAGAAAAACTGGTGAACTTGGCCTTCAAAGAACAAGGATAATTAAAGCCGCAAGCGGCATCGAACGGCCCTCGCGGGCCGCACTCGTACTCAGCTCTCACAAAGGTCGAGGAAGGGCGCTAACGCGCCCACATTCTTTCCTTTACTGGGGCTTTGTGGTGGAACAAAGCTGTGTCCCAAAACTGCTGTTATGAATGAGCAAAAATGTAGCGAATGGTTGCGGCTCCGCCGCATTGATACCGTAACACCTGTCCCGAAAATTTGGATAACTTTAGATGCCCCACTCCTCATGATGATTTTCACCAAATTTCACCTTGGTCGGGCTCACGCCCGAGGAGGAGTTCATTAAAGTACAAAGTTTCATTTGAGTGATTTTCCCCATAGGAATAACATGGGATGTTTCTGTCATTTGTTCAAGTTTGGTCAATTTTCGCGGCTTTGCCGCATAGAGACCGTAATACCTATCCCTATAATTTGGATAACTTTTGGTGCACCACTCCTCAGGATGATTGTCACCAAGTTTGGGATTGATTGGGCTTACGCCCGAGGACGAGTTCGTTAAAGTACAAAGTTAAATTTGAGAGATTTTGCGATGTTCCCATAGGAATAACATGGGGTTTTTCTGTGTTTTGTAAAATCTTGGCAAAATTAGTGCTTGCCACAGCAGAGACCGTAATACCTATCTTGATAATTTGGATAACTTTTGGTGCCCCACTCCTCAGGATGATTGTCACCAAGTTTGGGATTGATCGGGCTTACGCCCGAGGACGAGTGCGTTAAAGTACAAAGTTTAATTTGAGCAACTTTGAGATTTCCCCATAGGAATAACATGGGGTTTTTGTGTCTTTTGTAAAATGTTTGCGAAATGTGCGGCTTTGCCGCACGGAGACCGTAATACCTATCCTGATAATTTGGATAACTTTTGGTGCCCCACTCCTCAGGAACATGTCCACCAAATTTCAGGTCGGTCGGGCTTGCGCCCGAGGAGGAGTTCGTTAAAATGCGTAGTAAAAGAAATATGCAAATTTTGATTTTCCCATAGGAATAACATGGGATGTTTCGGTCATTGGTACGGCTTCGCCGTACAAAATACGACATGGGTCTGATTGGCTTTTTTGATCGGTAGGCCAAAATTGAATTTTGTGCAAAATTTCAAAAAAATCTAAAAAAGTAAATTTTTTGCTCCCCATACAAAAAGTTTTTTCACTCTGTAGGGGGCGCTATCGCGCCAAATGAAAAAATTACACCTAAAGTAGGTCCAGGCAAGAAAGTTCTACAACCTATTAAAATTTGGGCATAATCGGACTCGTTTTGCCAAAACGGGAGCATTTTTTAAATTTTGATTATCCAAAAAATCGTCAGTCAACTTTGGGGCTGCGCCGCGCAGAGACGGTAAAAGTTATTTTAACGAATTGGATAACTTTAGATGCCCCACTTGTCTAGAGCATGTGCAGCGATTTTGAGCTCGGTGGGCGAAACGCCCTAGGAGGAGTTCGTTCAAGTTCGAGGTGAGCAAAAACGCTGACTCAGCGTTTCGGAACTTTAAATCCAATATGGCGGCTATACGGTGAGTCAGGGGGCGTGGCCATAATAATATTTTTTTTTCGTCCTCAGGAGAGGAATGCGTGTTCCGAATTTCGTGGCTGTACGACAAAGTTGACGTCGGGGCGCCTCCCATAGGCGCAATGTATTTTGACTTTTGTAGGTGGCGCTGTCGCGCCATTATTTTTTCCCCAAACAAAAAGGCTATAAAAAACAAAATTTTTCGCCGATTCTGAATTTTGGGCAAAGTTTGGTGAGTTTTTGAACATGTTCAGGGGGTCAAATTAGAGCTCAAAGAGCAGAACACGGAAGAATAAAAATAAAAATAATAAAAATAATAAATTTTTTAGCAAAAACAATATATCCGTTTTACTGGGATCAACATATTATAGGTTTTTTGAAAGCTCTGACCCTTGCGCACGTCGCCATGGGGTCAAATTTGACTTATGAGCGCTTACGCGCTCGTCATTCACCTCCGAGTCGGGCCTACCCATGGGCTCCCCATTGGTTTCCATGTATTTTAGCAGGAACAAGTATGGCTGGTGAGTAGGGCTTGATGCCAGGGGTGTGGGACAGTTCACTGTCAATGTTTGGGGCGTTGGGGGGGGCCGAACTTTCGCGCTGCGAAAGTTCGCCAAGACAGTTGATAGGTTCTTTCGCATAGCAGGAGTAAATATGCAGGTCCCATGCCTTCGGCATGGGCTATTTCACTGTCCGACCATAGAACCGACTAGGCTGTTAAACTTTCGCGCTGCGCAAAGTTTGGCGAGATAGTTGCAACGATGCCTTCGGCATCGCTATGAGTACAGGCCCTACGCCCTGTAGGGGCTCGGGCCTAATAATATTTTTAGCAAAAACAATATATCCGCTTTACTGAGAACAACATATTATACGTTTTTGAAAGCTCTGACCCTTCCCCAGGTCGCCATGGGGTCAAATTTGATTACGAGCGCCACGCTCGTCATTCACCTCTGAGTCGGGCCCCCCCATGGGCTCCCCATTGGTTTCCATGTATTTTAGCAGGAACAAGTATGGCTGGTGAGTAGGGCTTGATGCCAGGGGTGTGGGACAGTTCACTGTCAATGTTTGGGGCGTTGGGGGGGGCCGAACTTTGCGCGCGAAGTTCGCCAAGACAGTTGATAGGGTTCTTTCGCATAGCAGAAGTAAATATGCAGGTCCCATGCCTTCGGCATGGGCTATTTCACTGTCCGACCATAGAACCGACTAGGCTGCCAAACTTTCGCGCTGCGCGCGAAAGTTTGGCGAGACAGTTGCAACGATGCCTTCGGCATCGCTAGTGAAGTAATAGGCCCTACGCCCTGTAGGGGCTCGGGCCTAAATAATTAGCCCATCAAAAACACTGTTCCAGCTATGAATTGAACAATAAGTCAATTTAGTAATTTCTTGTGGCAGGTTTACAATCAATATGGGGAAGGAAAATCTCGATGCATTCCTTAATTGCCCAGCACTACTTGAAAGTGACATTTTCCAAGGCTTTTCCTGAAGAAGCTTGACCCACAAGGCATTGGGGGATGGTAAAGTATCAAAGCCACAGTTGTCACCCTGGACAGATACAACCACTTCCTGGATGCAGTTTCACACCCATAGACATAAAAATAGTGGACAGACGGTTGTCGCTCCGCCCCATTCATGATAATGCGGCTCAGTCATGGAGAATTCAAAATGGCCGCGGGTTAGCCCCCACCCCTCCCCCCTCGGTGGGGAGGCGGGGAGAGGGCGACTTTGGGGCGGCCTTTTGCTGACGTACTGCCGTCGTTGCCTCTATGGTTACCGCCCACTCGTAGGTGTATGGCTGCGCCCTGACATTTCCAGCTCGTAAAGCCCGCCTTCTTCATTAGATACGCACGAACTTTAAAAAATCACAGGCTAAACCAGCCTGGTTCAAAAACATTCACCCACCTCAGCGTTGTCACAGAGCCGTAAGCTAACGTTTGAGACCAAAGCCGTATTTTGAGCCAGGCTCTAAAGTAGGTTTTGAAACGTCTAACTCCCCATTGACTTGCATTGAATAATTCTACTTCCGCAGCCAGCCCCTAGTGGTCAGCAGCAGATTGCAAACATGGCAGCCTACAGTCGGCGGCTCAATTTGAGCGCGGTAGCCTCGCCCACTGTTCACACCATAAACAGGATGACAATTAAATAAGCTGGGATCAAATCAAAGGTCAACTTTATTTGTTTAGCACATATACAACACCTAGTGATACAAAACAAGAAAGAACATTTATTGCACTGAGTACAATTCAGCTTCTAGCTATAAAAAGCCAGTGCAAAGAAAATGGGTCTTCAGCAACAATTTAAAAATGTTGAGGGACTGTGCTGCTCTCTGGATATGGAGCATCTCTCATTTCTGGAGCCGGAGCATAAGGTCACTGAGACATTTAAAAACAAACGACAACAATTTAAATCAATTCTATAACTGACAGGAAGGCAGTGCAGGAGGAGAGGACGAGTGTGATGTGTTTGTGGCGCCTGGTTCCTGTCAGCAGCTCGTACAGAACTGCTGCTCGGCTGTTAACAGGTCAGTGGTGTCTGGTCCAGGTCACAGTACAACGAATAACAATAATCAAGACGTGATGAAATGAAAGTGTGGACAACACGCTCAACCTCATTTGGAAGAAGGAAGGCTTTGACCTTGTGAAGAACACACAGTTGAAAGAAACTAGCCTTTACAACAGAATTTATCTGCTTGTGAAATTTAAAGGAACTGTCCAGGATCTTTAACTGCAGACTTGACACAGGACTTTAGAGGGCCGAGCCAGTCAATAGAGCTTGGGGCATTGAGATGGTCAAAAATGACAATTTTAGTTTTCTTTACATTAAGATTTAAGACATCTGCTAGCTGAAAGTGCTAGCCAATTTTACAGTATAATGTTTGTGAAAAAGTGTAAAGGTGCATTGTGTTTCCTAAAAATCAAGAAGCAAGGCACACAATGAAAACAAAACAAGACGGGGCCAAGGACTGAACTTTGCGGAACTCCACGTCAGAGGAGCAGCACCAGAGGAGTGAGGTCTGAGATGAACAGAGAAGGTCTTGTTCTCTGAGAGCGACTTAAACCAGCCAAAGACTGTGCCTTTGATTCCAGCGTATTGTTCTAGACGAGAAAGAAGAGTCTGATAATGAACTGTATCAAAGGCTGCAGATAAGTCCAAAAGCACGAGCACCGCAGGATGGCCCGGGTCCACTGTTAAATGGGGTGCAGGGATTTAAAACCAGATTTTTTGGACATAAACCAGTTTCTCAAGGACTTTAGATAGAAAAGGCATCTTGCTGATGGGACGGTGGTTTAAAGTGAACATATCATGCTTTTATTTTCACCTTTTGAACACTTTAAAACATTTACCTGGGGTCTAAAAAAACTATACCTGCAATCTACAGTCTGAATTCCTCCTAATTTTCTTTCTACATGCCTCTCTTTTACCCCTTTTGTAAGGAGCGCTTTTGAGCGCCTTGTTTTGGCACTGTCTCTTTAAATGCAAATGAGTTAGTTCGCACCCCACCCCCTCCCTTGCGCATTGCATGCAGACTCCACCCCGTTCAGCCATTGTTGTAGTCCCAAACACAGTCCGTCTGTCGGATCCAAAACTTCTCCAAAGTTAGAAAAAAACGTAATGACAATCGAGAAATGGAAACAAGCGAAGACATCAACATCCAGCCTTACATGTACGAGCCAGAGTCTGACACAGACCAAGAGGAAATCGAAGAAGACGATCCTCCGCAGCAAAGACTTCAAATGGCTGCATCTCAATGGTTTGTTTACTACTATGTAATTCGCTATGCGCTCCGTTAGCTTAACTGTGTGTGAAAGATATTAGCAGGTTGTCTAATGGACCCTCACTTTACCATCTTACTACAACAACAGTCCGGGGAAAAAGGCTACTGTCAAGTCAGTCAGCGTATTTATGGTGCTGCGGGCTACGCTTGCTGCGCGCTAATGCTAGCGATATGCTAACGCTAGCGACATGCTAACGTCAGCTACGAGCAGTCTGATCTTGAGTTCTGCCTTATGAAAACATCAAAAATAAATGTATTCTATGTATATATAAAGACATGTGCCCTAAGCAGCTGGAAAACAGCCGAGTAAAAGATGGGCAGCTCCAGGTGTAATGCTAATCCCTCACAAATGGCCAGAACACAGGTAAAGAATGACTGAATAAAAAATAGGTCTAATAAACAGTGTTTCTTGACTCACCGCTCCACTATATCCGTCATCTCCATAGACCGAAGGAACTGACCCTTCGATCAAATGCAATCTTTGAGCAAATCCCTCGTTGTACTGGCGGAGGTTACTGAAGCACTCCTCTTTGAAGTGCTTAGCGCACACAAACTGAACTTTCCCCACTGGGTTAGGGTTAGGGTCAGTGGTACATTACCACGAAAAATAAAACGTAACCATGCCGATCTCAGTTGTTCGGATGCAGGCGGTCGGTGTAATGAGTTGTGCTGGTTAACACAACCAAGAACAGAGCATTTTAACTTGTCCACTCGCACCTTTGACATCTTTGCGCTTGGACTACAAAATCGCTACGAGGAAAATAAAGATGGCGGTCTCTGCGAGTGGTTAGCCGGAAGCTCTTGACCTTGTTTAGTAGTTCCGCTGTTTTAACTGTGACGTTATAGATAAAAATACGTAACAGAAAATGCGGATATTCGAACGAACTGAGAAATATGTTGCAAAATGTATATAAATATATCTCTGCAGCTACATAAGTTATTAATTTCAACTTTTTGGCACTACCAGACACCCACAGTACACAATAAAAGGTATCTAAGGGCCAAAAAAGTAGATTTTGCATGATATGTCCCCTTTAAAAGGACGTTGGGGTCAAGATTACACCTCTTCAGAAGAGGCTGCACAATTGCATCAGAAGATGGTTGGCTGCTTATGTAGGTCTGGTATTTCAGCCTCACATGAAAGGAAGCATGTATTCCCCAGAAAGTATTTATGGAAGGATCATGTGTCCTGTTTACATCTGCACTGATGCTGATGACCAGAGCTAGAGCTGGACCAAAAATATCTACTTGTGATTTTTCTGATCGTTATTGGGATTGCAATTGGATTTGCAATTTATGATTAAAAAAAAAATAAATTCAGGAGACTTGACAAAAAACTGAAATATTAACTGACGAACAACTAAAAGAATCATGTGTTTCAAAACATTTTATTTGCTTTTAGTAGTGTTTTATTACTTTGTGTTGTTTTTGTCACTTTTAGTCACTGTTTTGCCACATTTTTGTTGTTAACAGTGCATTTTTGTCACTTTTAGACGTGTTACTGTTGTCTTAATAGATCTAAACTACAGCTTCAGCAATTTTTATGCAGAATGATTTTGTTTGTGGAGGAAATTATTGCTCTTCAAAAAATGCAGTCTTTTAGATTTGCTGATTGCCTCCATAAAATGTGCATTTTTGTTTAGATTTCGATTTGTTGTGCAGCCCTCACCAGAGCCCTGTACTATTATGTGTGTCACCAAGCTAATTGTGGTTTTAACTCTAGTTATCTCCAGGCCTGAACTAGGCCTAAACTCATAACCTGCTCCAGAACTGCAAGTTCCCCATTAAGATAAGAACCAGAGACAAGAATTTAGCTGCTGTGAGACAAGCGAGAGAGAGAGCAGAAATGTGAGGAAACGCACAAGAGAAAACGCATGTTCTTTCATTTCCGTGCACACAGGTTATGCATGTTGTGTCTAGATGGAATATATAAATTGTCAATCAATATCAGTCCTGGCGTGGGATCCAATATCGACACTTGTTTAGTTCTTTAAAAAGAGTGAGTCTGGTCACCGTCGAGTCAATCATCGAGCATTGAGTCCATTCCAAAACCTACTGTGTAATCAGATGTGTTTATTTCTGTAACGCATGTGAAGCAGTCAAGTTCATTGTTCATTTATCATTTACAACAAAATTCTTCAAACTTCTTGCATCTCTGACTAACAGTGTTTTGTGGTTCACTCATTGATTCTGTTCGGTTTTTCAGTTCCAGTGATGTTTCCTGACTTTCTTTTATCCTTATGAGTAGGCTTGTTTGTTTTGATACGGATGGCCATGCTTGTCCCTTATTGGCCAACCCAGCTGTCAATCATGTCCATCTGAACTCACAGAGATTAACACTGTGACCAGACTGAGATAGAGATAGCTTTTTGGATTTCTTTCATTCGCTATATCTGTGGATTTAAAATAGATTTGTCCACATTTGGTTTTGTTTTTTACATGTAGCTTTGTCACAGACATAAGAGTGTAATGTATGGCCTGTTATTAATGACCTAAAATGTATTTATTTTATGTATTAACATGTATTTAACCAGGTTAGTCAAGGGTAACCTGTGGCAAACAGAAATGTACATTTAAAATTGTGCATTTCTGTGCAAACGAGACCAGTTCGCCCAACTTCAAATCCGACTGAAGGGAGTTCCAAGCTACAGAAGCAGCATAAGAAAAACATATATGCTTTAAGCTGGGCGATTTTGTCCGACTGCGACAAAGGGAATCTTGAGTAGTGGCTCAAAATCGTGGCTCGTAGGTCTCAGAGGGAGATGGGGACAAAGATTAAATTTAGAACCGTTGTACGATGAAAGACGAGCTACAATTTATATCAAACTTGTTTGATACTTTGGAATCTTGGTGGCAGAGTGAGTCCTCCACATTGCTGCGTCAAGAGTCAATCTTTGTCAAAATTGTAAACACAAGCGCACCGCAAAGTAACAGAGGAGCTCCGCTGCAAACAGGACCTTATCTTCTCATCTCTCTTTCATTTAGCAACTTTTACAAACTCAAAAACACGGCTGATATTAACTCAGACAAACTTTGGTCGTTGCTTCGACTGATCGTGTGAAATATCGCACAGTGTGAATGTAGTTGTGTCTTGCTGTGAGACATCCATAAATGTTATAATTAAATTAAAATGAAATTGAAAATATAATAATTTTATAAGACGAATAAACTTGTGTAGTGGACCCCTGGCTTTAGTCTGCCTTATCAATGATATTCAAATTCATTTTGCATATTCTTTTTCACTTCTTGCCAAGCTACGAAGCCTTGTCCTATGAGCACCTGTTTTCATTTTTACCAAAGAATACCCTCTGAAGCATTCTTTCTTGTTCTAATTTTTAATATCATTGAATTGTCTGCTAAGTGCATATGAACACAGTGTCATACTGTATTAGTTCATAGTGTAGTGATAATGACAGTTGTGGCTCTGATGTACAGCTTTCCAGTTCTCTAGTGTTCTAATTTGCCCGGATGGCACTGTGAACAAAGTCTTTTATTGCTATTTCAGTTTTCATTTCAATTTTGAGTTATAAATGAGTTGTACGCTGTAGCAAATTATCAAGCAAATCTATTGAGAATTTGAAACTTGCTTTTTGAGTGCTACAGTGTGCTTTTTGAGTGCACACTGTAGCACTTGCTGAAATGCGGAGGACAAACTCTGAGAGGTCGGGGCCAGGTTATGGAGGGACTTGTACAAAACGGCGAGGAACTTGAACTGGCTGCGCGGAGAATTGGGAAGCAGGCGGGCGGCAAAGTTCTGCATGTGTTTGAGTCTGTTGAGGAATTTGCAAGGTGACACGAAGAGCAGTAGTGTTCGAGACGTTAGGTGACAAAGGAGTAGATGAGGGTTTGGGCAGACTGGGGAGAGAGGGACAGATGGAGGCGAGCGATGCTCCAGAGGTGAGAAGGTGGTTTTATATCACACTGACTTATGAATGATACACTGTGGGACCTATAGGGAACATATGGCACATCCATTAAACAGCTCACTATAGACTGACTCAGGACTTCGACATCTCATCCTTGGTGCTATCTGTTTTAATTAGTGCAGATCAGTTTCATGGAGAACTCATGTATGTCTTTATAAGGAGAGCCAAAAGACCATTGATTGGCTTTATTTCCAGCTTATGACAGAATATATGACATATTTGGTTTACAATATAATACAAATCAGCCTACAAACAATTGAGTGCATACACAAATTCATACACAATTGTTCCTACATTTGAAAGTCCAGCATATGTCCATATTTCTCAAGTAAATGCAAATAAACTATGTCAGCTCGAAATGGAGTGGGAAGGAAAACAATTCTATAAACTCCCACCCCTTTGACAAGTGTCTTTAATTGGAAATCGGAATCGGGGAAAAAAGGCGCTCAAGTTTGGTTCACCATAAAAAGTATTGATCATATTCATGACGATCAATATTGAGGATAATTTTCCCAACAAATTCCTTTTTTAAAATGCACTTGGTGGAGTAAAAGTCTAGCTAAGAGTCATGTGCAGGGGCTTTAACTAAGAGCAGCTATTAAAGGACACATATCTTGCTAAATTGCCTTTTTTTTTCTTTTTTTCTTTTAATCATGCTATAACATCCCTCAACAAACAGACCTGGAATTGTTTTGAACTTAATTCTCGTTTGTTTGATTAATCTTGTTTACGAAGTGCTGCCCATGTGAGCCTCAGAAAACACAAAAATTTGTAATTTCCCCGTTTTACTTCAGCCGTGTGTTCACATCAGCATGTCAAAGCAAGCTAGCTTTCGTTTATTTCCCGATGCTAATTCCCTCTGCTGCTAGTAGATGGATTTGAACACAAAGACTGATGAGAGAACGTCTAAAGGATATAAAGTAATATATGCTCAGGAGTTACATAATTTTAAATTCTAAATCATGAGATGCCAAAGAAGGCACTCAAGAGCATCCTTAAAGGACAATAACAATACAAATACTGAATAATGTGCGTCCTCTAAATGTAACCACTGGACTTTGGTGTGTGTAAGTATACTATTGAATTTAACACTAGATTTTAGAATTTTATAATAATTTCTGACTGAGCGCAGGGGCCTGTATAACTCTGGGATATTCACTGTTTTCGGAAGAAATATCCAAATTTACAATTTTGAAATTGAAACTGGCTCTATAAACTTCAGATTAATTGTACGGTTTAAAGTCCTTTCAGCTGACAACAATCAACAACAAAACTGGGGTTGAATAATGGCACCGCTAACTGAAGAAAATGTGAATAAATAATGTCCCTTTTGTGTGTTTACTGTTCGAGAAGACGTTGAACTTGGCCAGACGCTGTGATTACAGAGATATGAACCACAAACCAGGATGACAAAAATGCAATCTGACAGTAGAACAACAAATTCCACCTCAGAATTCAGGCCAGTTCCAACAGTCCAACTTTGAAGCACAATTTAATTCCTGGTTTTCTTTTTGGCACAGACTGGAGCCTCAGGGATAATGAACCAAAACAGTTCCTCGCTGCGCTCTGTCTAAAGAGCTTTTGTTGACAGGGTTTTGGATGCTTTGCACAGTAACAAGTCGAGATGCCATTCTAAGAAGACCTGCTGTTGTGGTATTTTAACAGCATGTGCAACAATATATGAGGACTCCAACTTTGCTTAAAAATAATACTTGTTTCTGTAATGTTGATAAGGTGTGACGACACAGTCTTGAGCTTTGTAGACTCTGGAATTGTGCTTTCCTCATCTCTGTACTTTGTGATCGACCAGAGAAAATCAACCATCGACCAATCACACTTTGTAATTGTAGGGTTTAGGCCAAAAAGCAAGACGGTAGTGGTAACCTGAGAAGTAGTACTAGTGGTAGTATTAGTAGTAATATAAGTACTGCTTGAAGTTCTCGTTCATAATTGTTCTGGGAATGTTCTCTGAAATGTTCAACCAGAGAAACCCAAAGTAAGACCAAGCTTTCTTTGGAATAATAAGAGTTCTTTGGGAAATATTGTAATAGAAGTCACAGTAGTTGAGTAGATGATTTATGGCAAGAGTAGTAGTAGAAGTAGTGCATGTAGTTCTGTCCCGAATATCCTGTGATTCTGTGATTGTAGATAAACAGTAGATGTGAAGACCTGACAACCTTGAGACATCTTTTTGAGTACCATATTGGCATCTCAACTTAACACATACGTTTTTGCATTCTCAATAAGAAAAATACAGATAAAATGTTCTTAACAGTTAGTTCTATCCTGATAAAAAAGTATTGGACAAATGCTCCTCACTGTCTTGTGTGTGTATTAAGTGCCAGCGTCAGTTTGTGGTTGAAAAATCAGACGTTATTTCTTGTATTTTAGTGCATTTGAGGGGACCAAATATTTTAAATTGTAAGACAAGTTAGAACTGTTGCAGTTATTTACAGCTATGCTGTAAAACATGTTACTATAATAAACATTAAAATTAGTTCAAATACGTATAGAGGCAAAAACGCATGAGAGTCAATGGTGAGAAATGACATTTTCTCTGATAAGACTCAACTAAAATGTGAAAAGGCTGCTAAAGTCTGATGATAAATATAAAAGTCTACAACGCTGCAAAAACATTTCGTTTGTACATAAGACCAAAAAAAAAAAAGTCAAGTCAACAGTAGTAGAAAACCAGATAAACAACAGAACACTGCAGCTACGCTCTCTGATACAGACTTTGGGCTCACACACAGTTAAACTCATTACTTTACTCTCCTTAAATAAGATGTATCTGAGTCTCTTTGCTGAGAAATAAATCTATTGTTGTGCGGCAGTTGAAGTGTCCTAGATCTCCAACTGTTAGTGTTGTTACTGTTATTAAACAAGCAAGCTAAGCTCTGCCCAGCTGCAACAATGGAGAAACTACTTTCAGTTTCCACTTTACCATTAAAAAAAGTTAATTTAAGCAAAACAAAAGCTCTGAGGCCCAAAATAGCAAATCAACTGCACATAATTCTGCTTCTCACTGCCGCTCAGTCAAGTATGTTGAGGGACACTTCTATATAATAATGCGACAATAATGAGTCTCAGCAGTAAGTAAAGCATCATTAATTTCACCGAAAGACAGAAACCGTGTTGAAAACAGTTGTTATGCTAACTTGGACATTTTAGCATGCATCTCTTGCCGTCCATCCCTCATATAAATGGTTTTATTTATAATGGGTTGTTGTTCCAAAGGTTGACTTCGAGCGTAGTATGACAGAGAAGGAAGGAGGATAAAGCGAGTGGTGACCTTTTTTCATAAAGTACAGGCTTTAAGAGGCAGCACACAGACACATGCTGTTATCTCTGTGCTGCCCACCAACTCATAGTGTGTGCATGTGTGTGTCTGTGTATCCTGAGTACATTTATCTTTTTTGAACTCAGTTGAAAACCTTTTCACCTCCTCTTGTTATGCCCCATAATCACCGCGAGTTCTATCTGTCCAACAGTGAAGCTGCAGCCTGCTCGAGCCCCACCTCTCTGAGATAAACGCGTTATCTGCAAAAGAAAAGCTGAATTAGAGCCATCTCCAAACACACAGTTAATGAGGTTAGGCCGGTGCAGGAAATGAAGACATCCTGGTTCTGAGTCTGTGCAATGCAACAACACACGAGCTGTTATTAAACCTGTGACACTGCACGGCCATACCAACTGACAACAGCACGGGAAATGTGGGGGAGATGGTGCTATTTCTGTTCCCATTAGAATGAATTGCTCCTCGCTTACTGTATATTGACAACAATTATCTCACTTAAGCAAACAACTAACGGGTTGCCACAGGATGTTAAGACCAGTGGGCGAGGCTACCGCGCTCAAATTGAGCCGCCGACTGTAGGCTGCCATGTTTGCAATCTGCTGCTGACCTCTAGGGGCCGCTGCGGAAGTAGAATTATTCAATGCAAGTCAATGGGGAGTTAGACGTTTCAAAACCTACTTTAGAGTCTGGCTCAAAATACGGCTTTGGTCTCAAACGTTAGCTTACGGCTCTGTGACAACGCTGAGGGGGGTGAATTTTTTTGAACCAGGCTGGTTTAGCCGCTGTGATTTTTTAAAGTTCTTGAATATGTAATGAAGAAGGCGGGCTTTACGTGCCGGAAATGTCACGGCGCAGCCAAACACCTACGAGTGGGCGGTAACTATAGAGGCTACGACGGCAGTACGTCAGCAAAAGGCCGCCCCAAAGTCGGCCTCTCCCCGCCTCCCCACCGAGGGGGGAGTGGTGGGGGCTAACCCGCGGCCATTTTGAATTCTCCATGACTGAGCCGCATTTTCATGAATGGGACGGAGTGACGACAGTCTGTCCATTATTTTTTATGTCTATGGTTAAGACAGCCGTTTGTGATGATAAACTTCGTTCTTGAAGCTGATTTCATTAAAAGTGTATTTTTCTGCAGCTCGTTTGTTAGCGGTTATGGGTGGCTGGAGGAAATATGAAAATCAGAGACTCAAGTGTGTGAGTTTAGGTGTAATTACAAAACTACTGAAATGGACATGAATAATAATAATGTTTAATAATGCTTTAGGCTGGGTTTTTGTTCAGGGTTCAGTCCCAGTTTGGTACCAATTTCCGTTTGGTGAGTGTGGAAGAAGAATGAGCCACTTCACTCACATCGGCTTCATTCAAATCCAAAAGAGCGTTCAGATTAATGTGTCTCAAAAGGTCAGTTCTTTCACATCCCAAAATAGTAATACATTTAAACAGGAAATCTCCTCCGCTCAATGAGCCCAGACCATTAGCAGGTCCCTGTTTCATGGCACACTCTGAGGAGAGGTGAAAATGGTCGTTCACACTTTGAGCATTTAACCAGAGAGAACAAAACATTTCTTTTCAAACTAGAAGTATAGTTGTTACATGGCCATGCTGCTGCCAAAATTGTACTTCAAGTGCACATGACAGATTCTTGTGTTTTTCTACTCATTACTCTGTTTGGTAGTTTTACTTCAGTCAAGTTGCAGTTTGTAAAGAAAATATTAAAAAATAAAAGCCGAAAACTACAGGAGGTAAAGCTGTGTTCTAATCCCCCTGTGATGTCATCAATAAGCGACGGTCCATCTAAAATGCAGGGATTATTTACGCGCAGTGAACACAATTTCCTCACTGTTTAAACAATCCTTTAAAGGGACTGTACCTGATTTTTACTGTTTTACTGTGAAAAGGGACCATGCATGTAATAATGTCAAATCTGTTTTGCCCCAGCACAGATACATTGTAAAAGCATCTATTTGAGGGAAAATTAGACCACAACTTTCACCTTGCATCTTTTCAGAATCAGAATCAGAATCTGGGAATGAGCATTTTATCCTACGAGAGAAGCAGGAAGTGCACCGTTAGCATGCTAATGTTTGTTAGCTTTACCTTGATGGTCGGGGACACTATGGGCTCAGAGACTTGAGAAAATTGCTTCTAAACTCATGGCGGTGAATATTTAGGATGCTGGGAGTGCATTAGGAAAGTGCATGTGACTGATGTAAAGAGTTTGACATCAACTAGTTTGGTTTTGCACGTTTCAAAACAGTAAAAATTAGGTACAGCACCTTTTAACAAAATAAAAGCATTATCATTCATTTTGATTTGTCTCATCATAACTTTGGTGCTTATGCTTTAGACATATTTTTGACGTTGTGTACAGTATGGTTGCTAGGTAACAATTGTGGAATTACCTATATCTACCTCTCATGTCCAACCAGGAAATAACATTATAAACATCACCAAAATTGTCAGCCTGGTGGTAAATGGGCAAGATTTTTTTTTTTTTAATGCAATGCAATTTTAGAAACATTTTTTTTCTTATTCAAAATTGTATCAATTAAACTGTGCAAAACTAAATATTGTCATTAGATTGGTACTATACTCAGTAACTTCTAAAAATGTAACGAAATACAATTACATGTCCACAATTATACGAATGAATAATTTGAATAATTACCCAAACAATACTGGTTTTAAACAGTACAGAAATGTGAGGATATGCAATTAGTTACTTTCCACTCCTGTTTTTAACCTATTTATGTTTGAAACTGACATGTAATTTACAGCCTTTTCTCTAGCTTTATGTTCAGAAGAGTTTGATTCTATTCTTTGATTATTGAGTTGGAGCACAGCCTTTCTGTACAGTCTCAATAGAAATGTCAAAGATAAAAGGCTTCTTTAATGTGCACTGTTATTATCTCACTGAAAAATATCCTGGCAGAGAAATGGCTCAGAACAGCAAGCATCTATATTGTTGATCTCAAAGAAGACGTGAAGACATGAAGACGGCCTCATGAAGAGCATCTACTGTCTGAACTGTGCTCCAGATAAGTTTGTATCTGTATATTATATCTTATGATAATATCTTATATTATTTTTATTTATTTTTTGCTTGGTTGAAGTACATATGACAAATTAGACTGTACATTTCACGTATATGTGATAAGTGAACGTTATTATATTCAAGATTTTACAGAAAGATTTTGCCTTTCTGACTGACATTTCTAATTGTTCTTCCTGGTTAGACATGAGCAGCAGATGTAACATAAGTCTACAACTGTTACCTAGCAACCATATTGTAAACAACTGCAAAAATCCATATTATAATTAAGCACTCGTTATTGTAGACATTCATAGATCTCTGCCCGTTGTTTAGTCTCTACCACTGCTATCCAGACCTCCTCCTTCACAATCAAACGAACAATCACAGTAAAGTAAACTCACCTCATTCCAGCACAGCACTTAGGTCAAGGTCAAGGTCATCTTTATTTATAAAGCACCTTATACGATAATAAGACATTATCCCAAAGTGCTGGACAACAACAATAAAACAACACAATATTAAAAACACAAAGATTCCTGGACACAATGTTTAAAAAACACAAGCATTTATACAATATATAAAAGTGCTCAGGTCAATTTGAATTAAAAGCCAGCGCAAAGAGGTATGTTTTTAAAAGCGATTTAAAGCTCAGAATCGAGCTGGCCGCTCTTATATTATATGGAAGAGCATTCCACAGCCTGGGGCCGGCGACTGAAAAGGCTCTGTCGCCCCTGGACTTCAGCCTGGACCTGGGACAGTCCAGGAGCAGTTTATCAGCGGACCTTAGTGGTCTAACCGGGGCATGCAATATTAATAAATCACTCAAATACGACGGTGCCAAGCCGTTTAAGGACTTATAGACATAAAGGTCTTGAATTGAATGCGGTAGGGAACGGGGAGCCAGTGAAGTGAGGACAACACTGGAGAAATATGGTCCGTGCGTCTTCTTCCAGTGAGCAGACGTGCTGCCGCATTTTGTACAAGCTGCAGTCTATGGAGAGATGAGTTTTTCAAACCAAGATATAAAGAATTACAATAATCTAGGCATGATGATATTAATGCGTGAATTACTCTCTCCATTTGGTTTGGTGGTAGATATGGTTTCACTTTGCTCAGAAGTCTGAGCTGGAAAAAGCGCAGATAGTCTCTCCATTTTTTCACCGCACCACCACGTTTTCCGCGTTTCCTTGAACGTCTTTTCCTCCGGTGTTGAACACCTGGGAAGCGGCGTAGAGACGGCGGTACTGCAGAGAGGAAGGGCGGTGGGGTGCCAAACTTCTGCTCGTGATTAAACCGTTGAAAACGTAACTCTTGTTGATCACGGATACTGAGAAGTGACTGACGATCATAGACAATTAGCGCTGAAACACTTTCATGAATTGTACTGAGAATGAAAGCAAACAGTAGGAAAAACAGGGCTGGAAGACGGAGCGCCTTGCACAGTGCTGGCGCCATCTTTCCCCAGCTGATTTAAGACCCTCGAATTGTCCACTGCATGTTGTTTCTGCATGTTTTCTAAATCGTGTTTTCTCTGCTGTCGGGCCTTATATTCTGAATGTTTTAAAAGCTTCAATTTTATCTGGATCTGAAGAAGCCAAGCCTGGATCCTAATATTCTGGTGAACTACAGGCCCATTTTGAAATAGCCATTCTTAACTAAGGTCCGTGAGAAAATTGTCTATAATCAATTGCAATCACATTTGGACTCTAATGGCCCTTTTGAAAAATTTCCATCAGATTTCAAAACAGCTCTAAGACGGGTTTTCAATGATCTCCTCTTAACTGTTGACTCGGCTGTTGTGTGATTTTAGTTCTTGTGGCTCTGTCAGCAGCCTTTGATACAGTTGATGACTGTATTTTATTTTCTGACATGACCTCAGTGCTTGCTTCCCTTCAATGGTTTCCTGTCAAATTCAGGATTGATTTTAAATTTTGATGTTTGTTTTTGAATGCTTAGATGGATTGGCCCCTGAATACCTGACTGATCTTTTAACATCTTATGTCCCAGTCAGATCAGGAGGTCAGGAAATCAGTTGTTAAATGTGCCCAGATCCCAATTAAAAACTCAGCTTTTACTGTGGTTTCCCTCTGCAGATCAGAGCTGCTCCATCACTTGAGTCTTTTAAATCTGTTCTTTTTTTTTTTGCTTTGGCTTTTTGGCACAAGTTATCTGCTTTCTGTCGTGTTTGTGATCATGTTGTACTTTACTGTGTGTTTTCACCATGATGTGCATGTGAAGCACTTTGGGCAGCTGGTGGTGCTATAGAAATAAGGTTGACAAGTTGACATTATTCTGGAAGTTGTTGTGGGCGCCGCCATCTTTTTTTCGTTGTATTAGTTTACACAGCTCAAAATAAAATAAGTTCTACACGGACTAAAAAGCTGTTTACAGGCCCCAGGAATTCGGTGCATAGATGACTTATTGTTGCTCGTGTACATTAAACATTTTACACACATTTATCTACTTTATATAATATTTTAGCCGGGAAACTTTTGCCTCATTCATTTGCGTGAAAGGAGTTCTCGTCTAACCCGAAGTGCTTTACTACAGAAGTGCAGATCTGTGACAAAAAGAGGCAAAAGTGGGTGGTGCAGAATAAGGTGAATGCAACGTATTATGGTTTAAACTGTCAGAAAATGTCCATTGTCTATAAATTGCCCGTGCATTTTTTATTAGAATGTTGCTTTCTTAAGACATCACAGGGATTCTGTTTGAGAACTCAGCACATCTTCCTGTAATTTTTTACTTTTATTTTTTTACATTTATCTTCACAAAGTGTAGTAGTTTTGCTGATGTAAATCTATTACAGTGATCCCTCGCTATATCGCGTTTCATCTTTCACGGCTTCGCTGCTTCACGGATTTTTTTTACAGTGCGGATATTTTTACAGTGCATTGTGCTCTGAATCCTGATTGGCTCAGGGGCTTTACTGTTGTCTAGTTCTCAAATATAATCGAAGGTGGCATATCCGTTTATAAAAATCTTCTTGCTCAGAAAAAGAAAGAGCGCCAACAACTCCCCATAACAATGTTCTTCTCTCGGAGAAAGACTCCTGCGCCTTCAAGTAGAAACAGAGGCTACAGCGGAGCGGAGTCAGGACCAAGAGGCACAGACTCAGTGACAATGTTTCCAACCTTGTATTACTATATTAAAATTATTGTTTTAAACAAATTTTGGGCTTTAAAACAGGTTTTGATTTTTGGTTTCATTCCATAGTTCAGTATCGCATTGTAAAATAATAAAAAAATAAAGCTGACTACTTCACGGATTTCACTTTTCACGTGTTATTTTTGGAACGCAACTCCCGCAATAAACGAGGGATCACTGTATAAATATTTACCACAGGTTCAAGTCCACCAAACTAAATAAAAGTTTGAAAAAACGTGAGAACCTGTCATGGGCTCTTTAAGGTGTTTTTTTCCTGGATTAAACTTTTTCTGGTGTAACTCTGAGCACCTCCATGAAATGCAAACCGTTATGTACATAATACATGTGTTATCCTGCTTTAGGTTTACAGTATCAGTGTAAAGTAGCCTTCAG
This sequence comes from Rhinogobius similis, assembly GCA_019453435.1. Lineage (NCBI taxonomy): Eukaryota > Metazoa > Chordata > Actinopteri > Gobiiformes > Gobiidae > Rhinogobius > Rhinogobius similis. The sequence continues at coordinate 11,488,543 of CM033628.1, forward strand.
CATTACCGTTTACAAGATAGAGATTGATAGAAGCGTACTCAAGTAAGAGTAAGGTTACTTTAAAATAATATTACTCAAGTAGAAATAAAAAGTTGTGACCCAAATAATTATTCAAGTATGAGTAAAAAAAGTATTTGGAGAAACTCCTTGAATACTAAGTAAGTATTTGGACATAACATCTCGGATTTATTATTTTGGACAGACAAAACATTAAATAACGGACAGATTCTGGAATTTCCAAAGAATAGACACGAAAGAAGACTTAAACAAATGAAATCAGTGGGCAGAGGAACTAAAATGTTTAAAATGTCACTGTTAACACTGTCAAAAATATGTAGGAATCAAAGTATGCGTCAAAGGTGCTATTTCCTCTGAAGGCTACTCAAGTCAACTGACCCTCCTTTGCAATTTATCAAAGCATTTACTTCAGCAATAAAGCACAGTAAAACATGACGGAAGCTGGAGCTGTCCTCGTCTGTTAAAGCTGAGCGCTGCACCAGAGTCTCCTGAAGCCTCCGCACAGAAGAGCTGCCACCTCAGAGCTGCCACCTCAGAGCTCTCACCTCAGAGCTCTCGAGGCTCTGGCCCACTCCTCTGCTCCATGTACTGTTATTTATCAATGTCACCGAGAATAGGGCCAAGGCGCAGGGTGAAAAGAACCAACACTTTTTATATATTGTTTGTGTTTGTGGCTCCAAAATGTCACATCAAACTGTTATGTTAAGTCGACCCATAGAGATTTTAGGATGTAGACTGCTCACATTATTTCCAAACTGTATTCTAACACAACCCAAAACACACATTTGTGTTTGAACTTGATGGATTTTTTCTTTTCAAACTTTCAAATATAAAACACACAAAATACAGAACACGACCAGAGAGCAATAAAAATGGCACTGAACCGTCAATGAAATAAAATAAAATAAATTAAATTGTGGCAGATCCAAACTCAAGTACAAGTCCCATTTGGTCCAAACTTTGTCCATTAGGTCAATTTTCAAATTAAGTCAGAACTTAATTTTGTCCATTTATTGAAGGTCAGTTGTAATTTCAGTCTGGTCCTTGACTGTTGGTTCTCTTTGTAATGGCTTTAATTCTTTAAGGCCCAAATACATTATTTTGAAGTGGAGTGGAATGACATGACATGACATGTTTCGGTACTGGCGAAGCTGGGAGTCCTGCCGCTGAAACATGTCAGGTAAATGAGCTCACAGCTTTTGAAATTTACAAGTTAATAGTCTGGATTGCTTTGTTATAAATGCTTTATTATATCTAAACATACAGCGGGCTACTCCTCCAGCGAAGTGCTCCTGACCCAGATAATTTGGAAATGGATGGAAATTAATTATCTCCCCAGGAGGAAACAAACTGCACTTTCTATTACTGTATAACAGGGTTATTCAACTTAAGGCCCACAGGCCAAATCAGGCCCTCAAAGGAATATGATCCGACCCTCAACCCATTCCAAAAATATAGAACATATTTTATGCCTTGTTATTGGTTTAGTCCTGGTTTAGACCTGGTTTAGTGTTGGTTTTGACCTGGTTTAGTTCACGTTCAGTCCTGGTTTAGACTTGGTTCCATCCTGGTTCAGTCCTGGTTTAGTTCTGCAGATGTGGTTTGAACCGAAGCGTTCGGCACGTTTCTGGCCCCGAGAGCAAAACCATCCAAAAAATACAGTCATCGGTGAAATAAAACTGAATAACCCTGCTCCATAATATCCAAATGTGGACACACTAATGTTCTACAGTAATCTCATAAACACGTACTGTCAGCCTTGAACAGTGCCATTGTGCTCCCTTTCCACTGGTATAATACATTTACGTAACATTGTCTTCTCTTCATACATAGATCCATGAATGCAGGACTGGGCAGGACTTTATTGTTGGGATATTTGTAACTGTGAGTTTGTCCTCAAACCTCCCACAGTGGCTGGAGAGAACATTTGAAAAGCGTTGATTTCACTCTCAGGACATTGAGGTTTACAGATTTGCAGCTGCTTTAATAGGCAAGGCAAGGCAAGTTTATTTGTAGAGCACAATTCGTACACAGGGCAATTCAAAGTGCTTTACATAAACAGGAAAAGTTGCATTAAAATCACACAAAAAGACACACAGAATCATTTTTAAATCATTTTAAAAAAAAGTACTTTAAAAGAGAAGAGTGCAGATAGATCTTTCAGTCGTATGCACGTCTAAACAGAACTGTTTTTAGCCTGGATTTAAACATTGCCAGAGTGGAGGCCTGTCTCACATCTTCGGGGAGACTGTTCCAGATTTTAGCTGCAAAAAACTGAAATGCTGATTCCCCATGTTTAGTTCTGACTCTAGGCACCTGCAGGAGACCGGTCCCTGAGGTCCTCAGATTGCGAGATGGTTCATATGGCACTAACATGTCAGAGATGTACTTTGGTGCTTGGCCGTGGAGAGACTTGAACACAAGCAGAGCTGCTTTAAAGTCAATTCTCTGAGCCACAGGAAGCCAGAGCAGAGACCTGAGCACAGGACTAATGTGATCGTACTTCCTGGTTCTAGTCAGGACCCGAGCAGCAGCGTTCTGGATGTACTGCAGCTGTTTTACAGCTCGTTTGGAGAGGCCAGTGAATAGGCCGTTGTAGTAGTCTAACCAACTGGAGACAAATGCATGGATAAGTCTCTCCAAGTCTGGTTTAGACACTATACCTTTAATTTTGGCAATGTTTTTTAGGTGGTAAAAGGCTGTTGATGTTATTGATTTGATGTGGCTGTTAAAGTTCAGGTCTGAGTCCATTATTACCCCCAGATTTCTAACTTGATTTGTCGGTTTTAGAGTAAGAGACTCTTAATACTACTTAAGACCTTTGAAGGTCTAGTTTGTTTATTCTTCTAAGGCCTTTTAAGCTAGTACCTAAATTTGGGCATTATTTAAATCTGGATTTATCTTGTTCTAACTCTCTTTGTTTATGGGTTTTGCCTCCTGCCCCTAACCTTAACTTTCTTACTACTTGCTTACTTATTTCTTACCTTCTTTGTCTCCAGATATGACGGAGTTCAAGGATGGGTTGAAGTGAATAATTCATTTTACAATATATTCAAGCGCTTACATTTTCAAAAGCTTTGGAATTCAAATCTCTCAATCACTGTTCTTAAAGCCACTGTTTACTGGTTTGAATCATGCTTTTTAAACCATTTCAGAAGACGGATTAGACCGAACATGACTGTTTGTTGACCTTACATCTCTTATCGACAGTTATTTCAATTCATGGACATCACCACAACACTAAACACAGACTAATTATCACAGCAAAGGGAGCACATGAAGCATTTGAGTGGGATAAAATGATTATTGAATCTAATTAATATTGTCTTGTTTGAGCAAAAGTGGTCCCAAAGAGACAATTTTATCATGGTCCATCAGGTGTTCGAAGGTAAATACTGGATTATTTATTTCACATTAATATTTACATCTCAAGTCAGCCATGAAAATTACAACATGAGGGAGTCATTTTGCATAATAATGAGATGTGAATGGCGTTTATAATGAATGCAAAATAGTCCACAGGCTTGCATAAGTCATCTGGATTTCTTCTTTCAGGCCATGTGTGGACTCAGGAATCCCACAGTGTGTTTACGACCTTCGGAGCAACAGTCACCGCTGAGGTCCGTCTGCATTTGTTTGATAAGAAGCAGAACGAGACAAGGGCAAATATTAAAACGGTACAGAGGAAATAAACAGGAAAGAGGGATGTCAGATATTGATTCATGAGCAATGGAGAACTATCGCTTTAGAAGTCGTCACTTTTAATGTTGCTCTGTTGAAGTTTGGAGACACTGATATTGACAAAGTGGTGGGCAACAATTCGAGACCTTAAAGGAATAAAAGATTCAGTTTCATTTAGATTTCTATTTACATGACGTGTGTCTGTTCTCAGAAAACAGGTAAATATTTTCAAATCAAATACACATTGGACTTCCACATAATGTATTTTGCCGATTGGGGGAGATGAAAAAAAATGCAGTAAAAGACTTTGGAAATGTGCCCCTTGCATTGACTTTGTTTTCTTGTTTATTTTGGTGTGAGAGCCTAATTACCGCCTCTTTCTATCAGCACCACCATCACTGTTTTTTATTATTTTTATTATCTCTGGTGCAGAACACATTCAGAGCACATTAGCCACTGCAGTCTGTGCACAAGAAAGAAGCAGCCCTAATCAACTATCAATATTAATAATTGGAAGTAAAGTCAGAATGAAAACAAAATGTGAATTGATAGACTCTGGTTAACACTGACCACAGAGGCATAAGGCACATTGATGACAGCATTTCTAAAGTTTGGTTTGGTTTATTTTCTGGCAGGCCCTTGTCATTTCCACTGCCAGTGGAAGTTGTTTGTGCAAGTTCAGGATCAAGACAAAAGCAAAAATTGTTTTAAATACAATTAAAGGTTATTGTTTGTGTGTTGGAATCCCCATGAGCCTTTTCATTGGCTATTCTTTTTGGGCTCCACATATTTTAAAAACACATATAGTTAAAAATAATATTTATTTCATTTAAACTACAATTTGGAAATATGTACATTTTAGAATACATACACGATATATACTTAAAACAAACATCATCATATAATTGCATTACTGTGTGTAAAGTCTTTTTACAAAACATGAATATTAGCAGTGTTTGTAATGTCAGTGGGTTCAAGTCCTTCATTCCTCTGAACATATCAGTTTTTGTTCAGTTGTTCTGTAAAAGGCTGCAAGAGTAAAAAGTCCTTGAACTGCATGAGTATTAACCCTGCATGGTGCAAAAGCAAGTTTCTCTTACAAAACCATGTTTCTGAAAAGGCCAATAAGGACTAAATTCACTTTGTTTAATGGCCAAGCTCTGGTGTGAATGCTTTGAATACCTGTTAAGAGCAGTTTAAAGTAAGGCACACTGCCTTGTTCTGCAATAATAGTGCTTTTCAGAGGCACAGGACCATGGGGCAATCCAAGTGGGAGAGAATCAGTTAAACACATCTTCTGATGAGGCTGATTCTGCAGCAGTTTGTTCAATTACTTTGTCTACAATGACAAGGAGTTTTGTTTCCTCTGCCTGACTCACAGTTGCACCATTGACTAACATTGTCTATTGTGGCTTTACCTTTAATTCCAAATTTGACCAAATTTAAATACTTTTCAAACCAGTGTGAGCCCACCAAAATGACAGCCTTCAGATCAAATTCAAAGCACTGGGAGTCACATCAGCTGATGATTAAAATCTCCTTAGTGAGAAAAAAATTATTGAGAAATGTTAGTCACAGAATATTCGAGCTCCACCAGAAAGGCCTTGTTCAGTTCAGGAATCAAACCCTGGACTTTCATGCTGTTTTACGCAGCGCTACATCCGTCTGATCTCAAGTCTCACAGGGCATAATTTAGACAGCGGAAGGATTTCAATATTTTTTGAAAAGAGTGAGAAGAGTGTCCGGTTTCTCTCAATTAAAAGTTCCCAAAAGTAAGGGCTTTCTCTTCCATCTAAGCTTTGATAGAAAATAATGACTCTGCAAATGCTTCATTAACAAGAAATATTTGAGGCAAAAAATAATACAGCACATATATAAAAGAAATCCAGCTGTGTCTTCTTCTAATATGACATGTTCCTCGTATAATCAAACTAAATGTGCTCTTTGTAAACCATGTGTGTCCAATCAGTGTGCAGTGTTCCATTTGGACTTCAGTAACGTAGAAGAGAGATGCTTTTAGGCTCATACAGAGATCAGAGAATGACTGCAGAACTGCAGATACAGTGGGGAAAACATGACTGAGGCTTCCTCAACCAAGAGGTTGCGTTGTCATAATGCCAAACTACAACTTGAATCTTGTTTAAATTGCTCAAATAATGGCTGATTAAGGTTGAAATGTTGGATCGTTCTTCTACACTTGTTGGTGTAAGTTACAACCCAGAAGTACAAAGCAAATATCCATCTAAGCGTCACTTAGTCGCCTAAAGTGACGCTCTAAATATGAGTCCCGGGTGCAGAGTCTCTTCTCTGTCGCTAAGCTCTCGCCCGCGCTGTCACAGATCAAGTGTTCAGAGTCAAAGCAATTAGAGACTGTGCGTGTCCCTCGTGTAAATAACGCCAATAAGTCAGATCCAAATACAGATAATTTAGGTGTCAGACCAAATAACTTAATACAAATAATCCCTACACATGATACAAATAAACTAATAAATAAGCATGTAAAATGTGGATTGCTAAACATTAGGTCAATTTCCTCCAAATCACTTTTAGTTAATTAATTAATTAACGATTATAATATTGATCTTTTAGCTTTAACTGAAACTTGGCTTCAACAAGATGATTATGTCAGATTAAATGAGGCCACCCCACAGAGTCATGTTAACTTTCAAGCTGCCAGGAGCTCAGGCCGGGGAGGTGGGGTGGCAGTAATCTCACATTCTAGTTTACTCCTGAGTCCTAAAATTAACAAAATTAATAATGAGTCTTGCTCATTTGAAAGCCTTATCCTATCAATCACCTGCCCAAACTGGAGAAACCAAAAAGCTGTTCTGTTCATAATAATCTATCGACCTCCTGGTCCTTATTCATTGTTCTTAACAGAATTCTTTGACTTCCTATCAAATTTAGTATTAGACTGGGAAAATATTGTGGTGGTTGGGGATTTCAACATTCATGTGAATGAAAATAATTGCCACAGTAATGCCTTTAGCGCTTTATTAGATAGCATTGGTTTCACTCAAAATGTAAATGAACCAACCCACAGTCACCAGCACACTCTGGACCTGGTTCTAACTTATGGAATAGAGATTAGTGACCTTAATGTCTTCCCCCAAAGCCCAATAATGTCAGATCACTTCCTAATTACCTTTCAGTTTATTCTTAAGGACTATCCAGCTCCTCAGACTAAAACTATAATGAAAAGGACAATATCTGAAAAATCTATTTTAAAGTTCAGAGAAATAATAGAACCAATATTTAATATTATGTCATGCGATCCTGTCGTTAACAGCACCAGTCCCAGTGCTATTGATAACTCTGTTGCCTCAATGGTCAACTCTCTAAAATCTGCTCTTGATGTTGCAGCTCCACTTAAACAGAAAGAAATCAGGCCAAAACGAGCCTCCCCCTGGTACAATTAAGGACTACGTTCTCACAAACAAAGGGTAAGAAAACTAGAGAGATCCTTACGCCGCTCCCACACAGAAGAATCCCTGAAAGAATGGAAAACTTGCCTTCTGTCTTATAAGCAGGCTCTGCGTAAGGCTCAAACCAGATATTATTCAAATTTAATAGAAGTAAATAAAAATAACTCTAGATTTCTCTTCAGCACTGTAGCCAGGCTGACAAACTGTCACAGCGCAGTAGAACCCTCAATACCAGTTACTCTAAGCTGCAATGACTTTCTTCTATTCTTTAACAGCAAAATCACAACTATTAGAGATAAACTAAATGCAATTACTCCCACTATCAGTACTGAGCAAGCCCAGACTGCAAAGCTAGTGTCCCATACAAATCCTTCAGTAATACTAGATAGGTTCACTGCTGTTGATCAGGCAGAGATAACTTCAGTCATTATGTCCTCCAAAACATCAACTTGTATTTTAGACCCAATCCCAAGTAGACTCCTCAAAGAAATTCTCCCCCTAATTATAAATCCCATTCTTAATATAATAAATACTTCACTAGAAAGCGGCTATGTCCCTCAGTCCTTCAAATATGCAGTGATTAAACCACTTTTGAAAAAGCCTAATCTAGACCCTGACATACTGGCAAACTATAGACCTATTTCTAATCTGCCCTTTGTCTCTAAAATCCTTGAAAGAATTGTGATTAAACAGCTTTGTCGCCACCTGCAGGACAATAATTTATTTGAAGTTTTTCAGTCAGGGTTCCGTGCGTACCACAGCACTGAAACTGCACTAGTTAAAGTCACAAATGATCTGTTATTAGCTGCTGATGATGGACAGGTCTCAATCCTGGTTCTGTTGGACCTCAGCGCAGCGTTTGACACCATCGACCACAACATTCTACTGCAGAGGTTAGAATGTGATGTAGGTGTCAGTGGAACCGCCCTTAGCTGGTTTAAATCCTATCTATCTGATAGGTACCAGTTTGTTAATGTAAACCAGAGATCTTCCCCATGTTCTAAAGTAACCTACGGTGTGCCGCAGGGTTCAGTACTCGGTCCAGTTCTGTTCACTCTTTATATGCTGCCCTTAGGTATGATCATCAGAAAGCATGGCATTAACTTCCACTGCTATGCAGATGACACTCAGCTGTATTTATCAATGAAACCTGATCAGACGCATCAAGTAGACAGACTTAGTGCCTGCGTGAAAGACATAAAAACTTGGATGACTCTTAATTATCTGCTCCTTAACCCTGAAAAAACCGAGGTCATTCTGCTGGGCCCTAAGCACCTGCGAGACTCCTTATCTGACCAGATCTAGCTCTATAAGAAGCTTTCAACTGGTTCAAAATGCAGCACCAAGATTATTAACAGGTACTAGAAAAAGAGATCATATTTCACCAGTGTTGGAGTCTCTTCACTGGCTTCCTGTTGAGTTTAGAATCAAATTTAAAATCCTCCTCCTGACTTATAAAGCTTTAAACAATATGGCCCCATCCTACCTCAAAGATGCAATAGTAGCGTACCATCCAAACAGAGCTCTTCGTTCTCAAAATGCTGGACTATTGTTAGTCCCCAGAGTCTCTAAAAGCACAGTAGGAGGTCGAGCATTTAGCTACCAAGCTCCTATGTTATGGAACCAGCTCCTGTTCATGTAAAAGAGGCCGACACAGTCTCTACATTTAAGACCAGGCTCAAAACGTTCCTCTTTGAAATAGCTTATGGTCAGGCCAGTTAGGAACAGAAATAAAAACCTACAGTTTTAGCTACGCTGCCCTTGGAGCAATTCTGCTGGGGGAAGTATGGCAGCTTGAACACTATCCTCTGGTTCTTCCTACTTTACCTATCAACAATATTTAATATTACTTCAACTGCAGTCTGTTCATTGCTGTTCACATGTTTCTCTTTCTCTCCACTTCCCCCGGGGAGTGGAGACTGTTTCAGGCACTGCGGCGGCTGCTCCAGTGACGACCCCCCCACCCCCATCTGTCTGGAGGATCGATCTCTACACTGGACGATCTATGCGCCACCCGCCTGGACAGCTGGATTAGCCACACCTCGTCTGCCTGGACGAACTCTTTAAAGCCACCTCCCTCTTGAGTGGTTCTGGCTCCACAGTCCAAGTGGATGCGTCAGTCCTAGTTCATCTGCAGCCTGTCCGTCCGTGGGAGTAGGATCTCTCCTTCACTGTGGTTCTCCCCGAGGTTTCTACTTTTTCCCATGGGGTTTTTTGTAGTTTTTCCTCGCCGCGAAGGAGGGTCAAAGGACAGGGGCATTCTGGGACAGTTATCTGAACTGCTTTTACCTGTGGCCCATCGAGGCAACTGTTGTTGTGATTTTGGGCATTATAAAAATAAATTGATTTGATTTGATTTGATCTACGTCCAAACATTTAATGAAAGTCATCAGAATATATTCACAAAATGGTCAAACATTTTTATAAAAGCAAAATACATTTTAATTAAACTGGAAAACATTTTTACAAACGTATGCAGGGAAGTTGTTAAACTCACTTCAAAGGTCGTACAAATGTGTGCGCTTTGATCAGACACTGACCAACTGACCAAGTCAAAAGTGTTTGATTAAAAAGATGTTTTCTGCTTCTTTTTTGTTGTTTTTCTTCAAATGTTTCCTACTTTTGTTGAAATGTTTCCCATTTTTGTTAAAACGTATTCCGTTTTTGTTAAAATAGGTTTTATGTAGAACTGTTTTTATCGTGCCATCGCACAATTGTGTGGCTGCTAATCTGCACCTACCACCATATCTCACACACGCGCAGGCATTTAAAGTGTTCAAAGTGTTACGCCAAGAGACACAATAACAATATGCACTGATTGAAGCAGAGATTGAACCTCTGACTTTTAGAGGAGGAACACACTGAGCCACTGCACCACAGATAGGGCTGTAGATTTTTTTCTTGTATGTATTCTCTATCTTCTCTCTCAAAATATCACTAAATAGAATGTCAGCTCAACTCTGTAAAACCCAAATATAGGAGGCATCTAATGTAGAAATGAATTTGAGGCTAGATTGGACACATAAAACATTCTATCTAGCAGCACAATAAGCACAAAAATACCCCCCATTAACAATGTAAATGTGGTCTTAAAGGGACAAAACATTTGCAGGCAATTGTTATTTATAATATTTTTAGAATTGCTAAATTAACATCAATTCTACAACAGTGGTTAGGATTTACAGGGATACACAGCTTCTTACTACAGTCCCTTTTTACGTTTGTGCTTGGTTACTTCCATCCGCCGTAAACGTGCGGTTCTTCCCTTCTTGTTCATTCTTTGTGGGGAATTAGCCAAGAAGATCTCACAACGGAGAGCGAGTCTCAGATGGATAATCACTGGCAGCATGTTTAGACCTTTATGTCTGACGCAAATAAATAGTTTGGTGGTATTGATTATTGATTAAATTTAGATTAGCCTTTAGCTTAGAGACAAAAACACCTTTTATAAAACACAGGTTTCTCCATGGTGAAAAGTACTGTTTGTGCATGTCATGCTGCCAGTGATTATCAGCTCGCTCTCCGCTTTGTTCATTGATTTTAGCAAGACTCGGCTAACTCTCCATAAGGAATGAATGGATCAGGAAGTGAAGCTCTGCATGTTTAAAGCCTGGAGCCTGTCGGTTTCGTGATTACTCAATTTCCTGAGCTACTGACACAGCCAGTGTTGGGGGCATTGTTCCCTCTAAGCTGCACGCGTTCGCAATTGCGCACAGCTCCCACGACCTCTGCGCAGAGAAAATCTTATGTTGCACACAAGAGAAAGAGAGACAGGAAAAGATGGAGAGGCACCTGACACACACCATGACGTGCACCTGAACACGCCTGATCATTAACAGCTCATAGCGCCGAACCAAAGGCTTAGGGGGAACTGAAGTTCTACGTCCCATAAACTTTAATCCAGTCTTTATTCTGGACCAACCCGTCTCATACCCAGTTTTGGGCACAAACAGCGAACCATCACATTAGACACAAACTTAATTCAGGGTCAGACTGTAAACTTTTGGAGATTTAAATGACCCAACCCCGAACTCTTAGCACTCACGTTAACAAACTTGATGAGAGCTCATTCATTTTGGATCTGACTTGTCTCCGTGCGTCTTTATGCGGCAGCGCCATGAGAGCCGTGAGCACCGCGGCACAGGCACAGACTCCAGCACCAGGGATGAAGAACCATAAACCAATCAGAGCAAACGCCACAGCGCATCTACAAAGTTTAGCACTTTGCACACTTTTCATGTGTATTGATCTGCAAATCAGCCGCGTGCGTATGTAACGAGGCGTCAAGTGCTTTATGCTCACTGTATAATATAAGTGAATATAAAATTGGAAGAATGAAAAATAATGACCACTGACGGAGAGTTTATTTAGGCTATAGAAGACTGTCTTGTTGTGTCTCAGAGCTACAGTAAAGTGTAATGGTTTACATCCTTAGTCAAAAGTGAACTGTGCATTTTCATTAGGCTTTATTTAAAATATAGTCTTATGATCTAAACATGACAGACAGATTACTTTGTCCAGAGGCTTCCAGAGGAAATGTAAGCAAAGTTACCTGCTATAAATTAAATTCAGAATTCAATCATGCTTCATTAATGGACGAAGACCTACAAAGGTTTTGTGAAAAGTGTTACTGCAGTGCTCTGATCTCAGATTTTGAATGATTGTGAAACCGATGTGGCCATAGTGTGCATCTGATGTCGCTCACAGTCAGACACATGAAATATTAGGTTGGGGGCAACACGTTAAGAGTACTCAATTTTCTTGAATAACGTGTAATGTAACACATTTGTTTCGTTTCCACAGGTAATCTAGTATTAGTTACCTAGTTCTAATTAAGATTCAGCTGCTCAGACGCTGCACCCCTGCTCTCTCTTTGTTTTCAAAGCACTGACAACGTGCGTCACAGCTGTGTGTGTGGAGGAGCCTTCACTCACTGCTCTGCTCTGCCTCACAGAGCCTTCACTCACTGCTCTGCTTTGCCTCACAGAGCCTTCACTCACTGCTCTGCTCTGCCTCACAGAGCCTTCACTCACTGCTCTGCTTTGCCTCACAGAGCCTTCACTCACTGCTCTGCTCTGCCTCACAGAGCCTTCACTCACTGCTCTGCTCTGCCTCACAGAGCCTTCACTCACTGCTCTGCTTTGCCTCACAGAGCCTTCACTCACTGCTCTGCTTTGCCTCACAGAGCCTTCACTCACTGCTCTGCTTTGCCTCACAGAGCCTTCACTCACTGCTCTGCTCTGCCTCACAGAGCCTTCACTCACTGCTCTGCTCTGCCTCACAGAGCCTTCACTCACTGCTCTGCTTTGCCTCACAGAGCCTTCACTCACTGCTCTGCTTTGCCTCACAGAGCCTTCACTCACTGCTCTGCTCTGCCTCACAGAGCCTTCACTCACTGCTCTGCTTTGCCTCACAGAGCCTTCACTCACTGCTCTGCTCTGCCTCACAGAGCCTTCACTCACTGCTCTGCTCTGCCTCACAGAGCCTTCGCCGCACGTCTCCTAAACATCACCTCTGTTGCACCTCCTCCCCTCGTGCAGACCCTCATCTGAACGTGTTTTCCTCACACATGGGATCCCTTCTGCTGGTGCGCTCCAGAATCCTCTGCCCACACAGACTCTCACCTCCTTTCTCACGTCCTTCTCCAGATTCTCCTCTTCTCTCCACGAGGTCAGAGGTCTCACAGCGGGTCTACAAACTTGTGAGTGAGGAGAAAATGTGAGCTACAGCTTGGTTGATGGTGAGAGGAGTTTGTGCAGACTTTATGTGCAGAGGAGCTGATGTGTGGCTCCTAAAACCTTGCACTGACAAAATAAAGCCCACAGGCCCCTTGGTGCAGTAGAAACACAAGGTTCATTTAATTTTTTTTCCTGATGACATACAATTATATCTGCCCCTGACCAAATCCAAACACTACAGGACTGTTTCAGAGTTGTACAGTCTTGGATGAGGCGCAACCCAGCCTAAATCCAAACAAAACTGAGATTGTGGTCCACCATATATCCTGCATGGGCATGATAGTGTGCTTGGCCCATTATCCTTCTGTCGTTCCTCAGTGAGGAATGTTGGAGTGATTGTGGACTCCATGTTTAAATTTGACAAGCACATCAACTCAGCTTCTTTCAGTTGAGACTACTTGCTAAAATGAAGCCTTATCTCCATGTAGCAGATTCTGAGAAAGCCATCCATGCATTTGTAACGTCGTGCCTGGACTATTGTAATAGTTTGTATGTGGGACTGGACCAGGACCTGCAGTGTGCACAGAATGCTGCAGCTCCCTTCTCACTAAAGCAAAGAAAAGGGAGCACATAATGCCTGTTCTGTGTAATTTACACGGGCTTCCTATCTTCTATCATGTTAAATTTAAAGTGTTATTTATTGTGTTAATGCAGAGTTATTGCAGCCCTGTACTCCACCCAGAGCTCTGAGGTCTGATCAGCTCCTGCTGCTTTTCAACCTCAAGACCCAGTGTGTTTTTGTTGTTCTCCAACAGTGTTTCAGTGTTTTTGTGCATCGGTCAAAGACACTGGTTGTTCTCTGGGTTGACTAATGATCACAACGACACCAAAAGTATTGCCTGAAGAAAAAAGTTGAAAATGCTTTGTGGAAAAGACACGTTTTCACTTTCACACCCACTCTGTCCTGTGCAAACGTACAATTTTATGAATTACATAGTCCTGAATGGCAGTCAGTTTCAACACGATTCAAATTATCGAGGTAAATTAAAGCGCAATTACACAAGTTAGAGAAGTGCAGAGAAAGTCTAATTGCTTTTTTATTTTATTTTGGGGCTCAAATTAATAAACTTTTAGTGAGACTTTGGTAACTCTTGGTAACAAATTAAAACAATTACAGAGAATTGGACTGAGTTGTCTGATGTTTGTAAGTTATGAGTAAAATGAAATCTACTATTACATGTATTTCAAATTAAAGTCAAAATCTGCAGCAAGCGAAGGCTGACAAAAGTGTCATGTGATAAATGAATGAATCAGAATAAAACAACTACAGAAGGACACGAGGCGAGTGGCATGAGCTGCTTTTACACACACACTTGTTTGCAGCGAAAATGAAATAAAAAAGAAAGAAACATGTGGCACAAATCCTGGCTGTTAAGGTCCACAGGAGCAGTGGATTCACTGGAGGCAAGGAGCCTGTTGAAGCGGCGCTGATGAATGAAAAAAAGTTGCATAAACTCTGTGTTGGTGCTGTCCGCTTTTCAGAATAGATAACAACAACATATCCATACTGAGGCAAAACAGATGTTACTTTGTGACACGCAACAACAAAAAACAGAACTAGTTTTGTTTTTCACGATTCAAAACAGTAATAATCAGGTACAGCGCATTTAACTCAACTTTCACTTTTAAAGCGTTTTATGGCCGAACTAAGTAACTTCAGTGTCTTATCACAACTGTGCAGACGACACTCAGATCTATGTCCCACTGACGACAGGTGAATATGGACCAGTGTAACTGCATCCAACAGATCAGTGTGTGAATGCAAAAACATTTTCTCCAGCGAAACTCAGACAAGACTGAAATCATCATCTTTGGCGCGCAGAAACAAAGAGAAAGTGTCAGCAGTCACCTCCAGTCTCTCGCTCTAAATAAAGTTAGAAATCTGGGGGTAATAATGGACTCAGACCTGAACTTTGACATCAATAGCTTTTTACCACCTGAAAAACATTGCCAAAATCAAAGGTATAGTGTCTAAACCAGACTTGGAGAGACTTCCATGCATTTGTCTCCAGTTGGTTAGACTACTGTTCTGCTCACTGGCCTCTCCAAAGGAGCTGTAAAACAGCTGCAGTACATCCAGAACGCTGCTGCTCGGGTCCTGACTAGAACCAGGAAGTACGATCACATTAGTCTGTGCTCAGGTCTCTAAACTGACCTCAAGCTAAGAGAATAGACTTTAAAGCAGCTCTGCTTGTGTTCAAGTCTCTCCAAAGCACCAAAGTACATCTGTGACATGTTAGAGCCACATGAACCATCTCACACTCTGAGGACCTCAGGGACCGGCCTCCTGCAGGTGCCTAGAGTCAGGACTAAACATGGACCGGCCTCCTGCTGGTGCCAGAGTCAGGACTAAACGTGGACCGGCCTCCTGCTGGTGCCAGAGTCAGGACTAAACATGGACCGGCCTCCTGCTGGTGCCAGAGTCAGGACTAAACATGGACCGGCCTCCTGCTGGTGCCAGAGTCAGGACTAAACATGGACCGGCCTCCTGCTGGTGCCAGAGTCAGGACTAAACATGGACCGGCCTCCTGCTGGTGCCAGAGTCAGGACTAAACGTGGACTGGCCTCCTGCTGGTGCCAGAGTCAGGACTAAACATGGACCGGCCTCCTGCTGGTGCCAGAGTCAGGACTAAACGTGGACCGGCCTCCTGCTGGTGCCAGAGTCAGGACTAAACATGGACCGGCCTCCTGCTGGTGCCAGAGTCAGGACTAAACATGAGGAATCAGCATTTCAGTTTTTTGCAGCTAAAATCTGGAACAGTCTTCCTAAAGATGTGAGACAGGCCTCCACTCTGACAATGTTTAAAAACTCTTCTCTTTTAAAGCGCTTTATTTTAAAATGTGTGTCTATGTGTTTTGTGATTTTAATGCAACTTTTCCTGTGACGTAAAGCACTTTGAATTGCCCTGTGTACGAATTGTGCTCTACAAATAAACTCGCCTTGCCTTGCCTTTCAGTAGCAGAGCTCCCCCTGCAGCTCTCATAAATACACTGCTAGTGAAAAGCAAAAGCTTCTTTTTTTTCTCCCTTTTTTCTTCTTTTTTTTTATTGAAATAAGGAAGTACAACCACAAACAAAAACATTTCACATTACCCAATATAACAAGCGCCAGGTTTTCCCAGGAGAGTTGTCTTTGGGTCGATGTCAGCAAATGTTGCAGCTGGTTTTCCACTCAGAGACGGCGGGGGGCAACAACAAACACTTCCAACGCCCTGAAAACACATGTGCAACCACAACACAGACTTACAAAGATGTTTAACCAGGTCAAATGTTACTTATTTCAGCTTTAGAGGACAAAACTAATGCAAAATTGACTTTTTTGAGCTTTTAACTATGTTCCAACATTGTTTCGTCATCAAAAACATAGCTGGAGTAGCATTTAGCTTAATTCACACTTGTTTGATGAATCCTGGTTTGAAAATCCTCTCTCACCGACCGGTAAAAACACTTCACTTGAACACTTGAATTCATTTGGTGTGTGACGTTTTTCGATAACATACTTATCACTTATCAGAGAATCTTCTGCTGTTTTAAGTCCTTCAAACATCCTCAGACTCACTCTGAACATTTCTGACGTCTAAACACAATCACTGTAACTGCGTCCCAGCTCTGGACAGCTGCATCACAAAGCATTGTGGATGTACAAATATGTGTCATTGTCTCTGCAGATGGAGCCACAACTAAGTTAATGTGGGGTCTCCTAAGGCTGTGATAAAGTTACATTGTTCTTTGTAAATAAACACTTTATTTTTAGTTCTAAAACATGAAATAATAACTATACAAAAGATGCACATTTGTCCTCTAAAAGCAACACGATTGACGAAATACATGTAACAGCAAAGCAGTAAAAAGTCACTCCTCAAACTGAATGAAAATCCAAGGGAAAATTAGTTTTTCTAATGAACTAGTACTGCTGCTGTTGCTGCTACCACTAATTACCCAAACTTTAAATAAGCATTTGTTGTAAAACGTGATACAGATGTAGTAGGAGTTGTGGTATGTAGTATTTACTCTTTATTAAAATATTTGGTAGGATTTGTTTTTGGTACAGCTAATAAACACTTTTTTTTTTTTTAACTAGAACTGATTTTTGTTCTTGTAAGTGAGCCAAATTCATCTTGAGTACAGATATTACATGTTGAAAGGCAGCTCTTGGGGTCGAAAAGAGAGCTGCTTGACTGAGGTAAAGTTGTCACAAATGACAAACATAAAATTCCTTACAATTTTGAGGTTTTTGGAGCTGCATTTTCCTAATACTCGTTACAGAATTGTGTTGAATTCCACGCAATGCCTCCTGAACTTGTGGAGGAACAAACCAGGCTTGAAGTCTGGCTAAAATTCCTTGCCGTAATTACATTTGTAGACAATTTAATCATATAAAAACCTCAGCAAAGGAGTGACATCTTTTCTCCTTTGATTGTCTTCCAAGGCCAGAGTTACACTGATAGAAAAAGAACGTAACAATTGCAGAGTATGATTGAAAGTGTCTAAGATTGTACTGTGGAGAAAATCCAGTTATTCTGAGGACAATTGTGCAAAACTCTAACGTGTCATTTCTTGTCAACAGAAATACAATAAACTGGGAAAGTGTATTTTTCCTCAGTTAACATTGCCACCCATTCACAATTGTTTTGAGAGTTTTGGAGAGATTCTTCGCCCCAAAACTTGACAACTACTTGTTCTCCAGCTTTTTATGATTCACGGGAGAACTGTCAGCCACAAAATGCTGTATGTCCTCCTTAAGAATTGACTGCGACTGGCTTCAAAAATATGTTAAAGAAAAAAACAAAAACGATAGACGTGCCTGTAGCTGTGGCACACGTACTTAACCAAGATGTGATAAAATATGAACACTGCTTTAAGTAACGAGCCAAATGTCTTGTATCAATGCGAACGGGTGGTTGACACATTTCCACTGGCAGCTTGTACACAGTGGAAGTGAAGAGCCTTCTGTCTCACTCATCCCTCCATCTGGAGCTTACCAACGGCACCTTTCTCTGTGGAAACTGTAATCGTTGCTCAAAAATGGACAAATCTACGTCATTTCGAGACCAAATGGATAAGCGCCGCCGCCTGAAGAACCAACTGCAACACATGCTTCGTGGTCATCAGGACAGACTTACACAAAACAAACATGCCATAAATGACCCCATGGCTGTTCACTTTCAAACGACTGCTCACACTGACTCTGATAAACTAAAAGTGGATATCGACTTCTCCCCATTCTTACAGCCCAGAAGAACATAAAGGAATGTTCGTGGTTTAGTTGTATGAAACCCCCTTAAGCTTCGGGGTTATTTTTCCTGAACCGTCTGACTATATTTAGCCCTGATTCAAACTGAAGTAGTTTCTGAAGTCTTTGGGGCACAAACTATTGTCTGGACTCTTTTTGAAGCTGAGACTCTGTAGAATTTGGCCTCTGATGTCTGTTTACTCTAATTGCACTTAGAAACAAGTTCTGCTTGTGAATTCCGCCTAGATTTTTTAAAGCTGATGTCTGTAGCAGGGCCTGATTGACACTGGTTTGGGCATTTGTTGTTTGTTTTGACGATTCCTGAAGCAAATTTGACTAAAAATGAGGGACTCAAAACAAAAACAAAGGCAGAATTCAAATAAAAGTCCCATGATTTTTTCCTGAATTTTAGGGCAATGTTTTTATTTCTTTGAGAACAAACTGATCCTGATCCTGAATGGTTGATCCCAGAGTGGTCTTTTTGAAATTTTATTTCCAAATATTGTAAAACACAAAGAACAGAACACAACCAAAGAAGGCAGGAAAAAACAAAACACAAAACAAAAAAAGGCACAAACAGTTAATTTTCTAATGTCACAGATTGACACATTCTTTGCTTTACTTTTTTACCCAAATAGACTAAAGAGACTCTTGTAAAGAAGGCCCCTGTTCCCTGATTGAGCATCTGTTTCTGGACTCATGAACCCACGCAGCGCTACTTATCGTTTTTATTCTTGATAAAAAATAGACTACATTTAAAATTCAAAATGAGCAATGGACAAAATAGCGGTAACAATAACTCTTACTTGAAGAGCCAGTCTGTTCTGAACACTTAACTGAACAGCACTTCAGCAAGAAATCTTTTTAAATGCAAACATGCAACTGTATTTCGTTCTGTTTTGCGACGACACATTTTGGGTTCAATAAAGCAGTACATTTCAGCTCCTTTCCCGCGCTCCTCTCACCTCATTATCATATGCATGACAAGTCTGCACTCAACACGAGCCACGTAATGAATCAGAGCATCTGTTTGCACCCATTAAATCTGCCATATGATCTATAATGTGAACGCATAAGCAGTTATTCATATGAAGTTAAATCTAGTCTAGTTCATTCACTTGAAATGAAGCTAACGTCTAATTTCTATGGTATTTGTTCATCTTTTAAGAAATAAATAAGTGAGGTGTTGTGAATGTTTTAATTAGCAGAGAAAGTGAAACAGTTATCGTTTGTTATTGAGAATATCTTCATTGGACCAAGACAGGAGGAAAAAAAATCACTCCTTTTTTGTGGGTTTTACATTAAAGGGCGTATGACAGGTTTTTATCATTTTCTAATTTTGACTTTATTCAGTGTATTAATACCTCTTGTAAATATAAATTATAGTTTTACACCAATCAGGTCACTATTTGTGGAGAAAAGTCGAAAAATCTGTTGAAAATTACAGGAAGTAAACAAACTGATGACATCACACTGGGGAGACAAAGGTCATGCATAATTTACACAAAACAAACAACCTTTTTGACGCTTTAAACATTGATTCAACAAAATAAAGGGGTTCCCATGTGTTTTTCTTTGTCAAATGAACAAAATCTGTGACATTAGCTGAGTTTTGACCAGTGTACAGTGTGGTTGCTATGGTAATTTCCTAGTGTGATGTCATACTTTACAACCAGGAAGTAAAATTAAAAATGTAAAAAATAGCTAAACTGGGGTAAAATGTGTAAAGATTCTTGCAGAAACTGAAATATATTTATCTTAACTGCATTTTAGTTAAATGAGTCATCCAACCTGTCATGGGCCCTTTAAATGGAAGAATGAAAAAAGAACAATAAAAGAGCAAAGAGGAGACAATATATTAAGATAATTTACAGTCCTTTTATGAAGATGATGCAAAATTAGAATGTCGAGTTAATTGTTTATACTAAGTAAATTATGAAGAAAAAAAATTGGGATTTAAAAACTATCATCAGTATTTTTTTAAACTAAAAATAAAAAAATATATAACTAACTAAAAATATGGTGTCTTTTTTAAAAACTTTTTTGTTGAAAGTTATTGCAAAAACAAGCTGAAAACCCAGTTCAGGCCTTTGGTTCTGCAAGTGAAGTTCACAAAGGCTTGTGTTGCACTACTCAAACTTTCTTCTTGGCTTTAAATGTGGTCACTGCTGCTCCAACTTTTTACTTCAGAGCTAAAAGTTAAAGGTGGAATGGAGGATTTCGGGCAACAAATCAGAATCTCATTTCCTCGTGGGTAGCACAAATAACTGGTCCGCTCAGGTGTCAATCATTCTCTGCGCGCTAGTGCACGCCGGCAGGCTCGTCCAGGGGAAACGCTCGCTCCCCTGGCCGCGCATGCGTGGTTGATATGCTAGTGTGTTTATGTAGCAGGTTAGCGGCGAGTTCTGTCATTGTAGGTCTAAACTTTCATCCGCGAAGTACCGAAATGGCTGAGGGACGAAAGAGAAAGACTGTTTTCGAGCTTTCACAGAAGAGACGAAAGTCTGCAGAGGAAAGAAACAAAACGCGTGTTATTCTGGGGAATCGTTTACTACGCTGGCGAGCATTGAAAGCAAAACAGGCAGATGCCTCCGCTGCAAACTTTCTGCTGGACAGGTAACTGTTTATCTGACTCTTTTTTTAGCTTATTGTATGTGGAGTGTATTATTAAATCTTCTTCACGGAGGTTGTCGTGAGAAAGCGACACAATTCGTCTTGTAAACAAATGCGCATGGGCAGTGCTGCTGGGCGTGCTCGTTCACGAGGTTTGCTAGGCGTTCAGTCAGGAGAAACGGGGCGGGAGGGAGGGGGAACCTGCGCATGCGCTTTTTCAAAAAAAGGACTAACAGTCGCAGATTTTCAAATCGGCGAGAAATCCTCCATTCCACCTTTAATGTTATGTTGTGAGAGCGTAGCCTCTTCTTTCCCAAGATTGGTTGGCTTTATTTCCTCATAAACAGAATCAGTGTGGATCTGCTCCTTTTGTGTTCTGTGCTTCGCTCTTTGGTTCTGCAGAAATCCACAATGTTTTTCAGACCCGGCGATTTATTTATTTATTTTTCCTCTCTCTCAGCAGCCATGTTTGTTTTGCTTGTCCCTGATTGGCCAATCTACCTGTCAATCACGTCCATCTGAATTTAAGGTGATTGACGATTGATCTGTATGTAAATACTGAGAGACTTTTGTGTTTCACACCTTTATTTTTATTTCATTGTTCATTTCAGTTGTGCACACATGTAATACATTCAAATCAACAAAAATGCACCACCACAATCGAAAAGGAGCAGAAAGAGGATAAAAGAAATCTTATAAATATCTGCCCCTTTCTAAAACACTGTACAGCTGAAATACAAGAAGGTCTTAGAACACATTTTGTTATAAGTTTGTTTTTTACAGTAACATGCAACGCTTCCATGAATGATTTTATTTATTTATTTATTTATTTTCTTAATTTTTTATCATTTTTTTTTATCATTTAGTTCATATTATTTTATTGTTGTTAATTTTTTTGCTCATATGTTTTTATTGTTTTGGCTTTAAATTGTTTCTTAAACCAATACACATTTGAGGAGCTTTTAAAACTATAGTCCAGGGAATTCCAGAGTTTGGCTCCAGCCACAGATATTCCCGTTTGTTCCTGGGTTGTTCTGGCAAAGGGAACAGAGAAGTGGAGCTTCTGCCTGTTGTCTTCATCTTGATCTTGAGCTGATGGTAACAGCAAATTTGCACCTGAACTGTTTTTTTGACATTGACAATGTTCACAACTGACAGCAGCTTTGATGATGATGTATTATAAAGACGGTCAATCTATTAAAAGCACTAAAAGAAACAGACTGAGTTCAGATGTGAGCCACACAGACAGCAGACGGATCCATAAATGTGGATCTGTTTGATCTGTGTTAGAAATTTAAAGTAACACCAACACGATTATAATTAACAAACATAAATGTGCATAATGAACAGGACTGGAATGTTTTTTTTTATCAATTTGAAATAAAGTAATTAACATGTACATCTTCACAGTTATTTTTTATTTAAACTGCAAAACTATTTCAATTTAGTCTAGACTGCACAAAGCACTTTTAGAGGAAGACTTTAAGGAGTCGCTGAAAAACACAGAAAGACATAGACAGGCCAAGTAATTTTACAAACAATTCAACCGAAACTAGGACTAAATCTATGTCATGTCATAATCCAGGAGCGGGAAATCTGGATGGTCAAGAAAGAACATTTAAATCAAATGACTAGAATAATGAGGATTTTTGGTGTGTGTTTACAGCAAAAGAGAAATCATCCAAGTATTCACCCAAAATGTGGGTCAGGATTTAGAGTAACTGTTCTATTTGGAAGACAAAGTACAATGAATTGTAAATACCTCAACTCTTGCCACATGAGATTGCCCTTTTTTTTTTTTTGCATAATTTCCCTGGACAGTGTGAAAAATCCGAAAGATTAGTCACATCAAACTGAACCTTTTACATGACATTTCAATAATCCGATGACTGCAGAAATCAGATAATGACCAAATGTGTGCATGTAAACATCGATAAAGATGAAACAATCTGGAAAAACTTTTATGTGCAACTTTGTCACACTTCACGACAAACATCTGGAGTTAATGGCAACAAAATAGCGTAGATAATGGATTTAAAATGGCAAACCCTGAACTCTCTGATCTGGTACACCATATGTCGTCTCTAACTTCTTCTTTATCAGTGCCTTTCAGTTCTCTCCCTCCTACAGGTGTTTACTGAACCACTATCACCTTTTGCGATGGCGCACAGAGAAGCCCTTGGGCGAAAGTAAACAAACCTTAAACTTAAAACTTGAATTTGTTTAATTTGAGAATGTGTTGCGAAATCAATCAGACATCAGTTATTTTCAGTTCAGTTATTTAGTATGCATGATGAAAATACAGATATACACACATACTGTGCATGAAAACTTATCTTATAAACGCACCTCTGCAAGCTGAAAGATGTGAAGCTTTTGATGTTGTACTGTCCGGAGGCATCACTGCAGGACAGGCAGGCAGGCAGTTCCTTGGGGCCCCTGACCGTGGCCTTGTAGAACCGCCGATAACAACGCCTCTGCAATAGAAAGCCCTTGGAGCCGTTAACAATTAGTTCAATTTTAGAGTTTATTAGTAGCTGTAGCTAACTGTCAGGAAATTATCACACAGACAATTAAACCTAGACAGTGTGAGAGAACAACCTTCTACCTAATTGAGAATTAAACAAATTGTCAGACACCGGTCTCAAGTTTTTACGTGCATGGGGAGAGTGAGTGGCGCTTTCATCGGCTCGTCCCACCAGCAGAAGTGACGCTCTGTTCAACTTTCTGCAGCCTCTTCCAACTTGCCTCTCACTTCCCCTGCTTTTTATTACGTTTAGACAAGCATATGTCAGCATACCCCTGTTGCGCCCATGACCTCGCAGGGCAGGAGGCAACAGCTGTTATTGACAGATAAGTGAATTAGGAAACAGGTCAAGAACAATACTATATCTATTGTTGAAACAGCATTGCTTGCACTAAGCATCTAGTTCTCTAGTAACTAGCATTTCACACGTAAGCACATTCCTATAAATGCATTAACATTACCAGAAATGTGTCATTTTGACAAGCTCTTAATAAGAAATCTCTTACACTAACTCAGAAACAGAAAAGTGCCAACAGACAAATAATATCCCATCAACATTACTAGGTGCCTAAAGTGAAATATAAGTTACAGTATTAGTAGTATTTTTGTATTTTGTACTTTGTTTTTACAATTTTGTATTTTTGTCACCATCAGATTCTATTACTGTGGTTATATCTAGTGTAAGGGCCCCCTGATTTTTGGCTAGGGCCCCCATGGTGTCCTTGCAACACCAACTGAACGTCAGCTGAAGTGAACTATTATGTCCTGGTTCTTCTTGGCTCTTAATGTTTTCCTGACTGTGATCACAATCTGGTTATAACTTCTCTGCCGTGCTATCAGGCGTGTGTATTCAGTGACACATGAACAGAGGCGCTCCTCAGTCATCTACAGCAACCTTTCAACTGGTTCAATTTGAAGAAAAAGTGACATGCCACATAACTGTTATGTCATTTATATGGAATTTAGCCCTTATTTTCAAAATGGAAGCTAGGTAACGGTTACTTATGCCATAATTGCTGCCCATTTCCAACCAAGAACATTACAAAAACTGTCAAACTGGGAACAAATGGGCAAAATATTTTTAGTAAGTCGCTTCATAGCAAGAAGGTTTGTCTCCCGGGTGGAACGGGGCCTTTCTGTGTGGAGTTTGCACGTTCTCCTCGTGTCTGCTCCGGTTTCCTCCGGGTGCTCCGATTACCCTTATTACTAGATGAGTGATGGTTCTCATTCCTCTGTGTAAGTCGCCATGTTTGTTTTGAATGTGTTTCTTTGTTGTCTAATCCATCTGTCAGTCACAGCTATCAGAGCTCGTGGAGTTAACACACATCTTCAAAACGGTAGAAACAGTGTGTAGTTATGGCAGGTGAAGCAATGTTAATGTGGTCACTTCAAGTCAGTGATTAAGGTTGAAGGACACATGCACTTTGCTTGTGTTGTTATTGATCTTTAAACATGCTCTTGAGTACCTCTGCTTTGGCATCTCATGTTTTAGAAAACTGAGCGGATGAAACAAGTGTGAATGACGCAGAATACAACACCAAGTATGTTTTTGACGAGAGGACAATGTTATAACGTGGTAAAAAAAAAAAAAAAAAGCTCAGAATAGTCTGTTTTGTGTAATATATCTTTAAAACAAAGACATATTCTGGATATCATTCGTTACAATTGTCCAAAAAATGACCAGGTCGAAACCACTATTTTATCCAAACTCCAACACCAACGTCCACAAATGGACAAGGATAGTATATATAATTGAACTAACTGAAGTTAGTTTGAACTAACTGAAGTTAAAAAAAAAAAAATGTTTTTAGTCTTTATTTGAAGGGACAATATACTGAGACATTAAGCTTGAATCTTTTGGAGAGAAATGAAAAAACCTGTCTCTGATCTTGTTCTCTGTATTCCAACTTTTGCTTTTCTCCCTTCCATTATTGAAGGTATTTGGTGCACCACAGCCATCCTAATGGCCACTTTTCACATCCATTCAGCTCCTGTCAGTCCAAGCTTACAGTTTGCACTTATGTCTGAGTAAACGTCCCCATAGAGCAGAAACACAGCCATTTTGAGACATGTATGTCAAGAGTTATGAGACGCAGAACTTAACTCACCTCGCACAGACAGATGAAGCTGTTCAACAAAGAAAACAAACCACATTTCTGGTTAAAACTCCTTTTTATTTTAGCTTTAGGCCCCTTACACACAGAGCAAAGTGCTTTCCAAACAATCTAAATAATGTAAAATCAGACTGGATCAAAATTTGAAACTGTAAAATACAAATGGCGACACAGTTAAGACAGAAAAGTGTAAAATTGTGGTTTAATCCTGATTTAGTCCTGGTTTAGTCTGGGTTTAGTCCTTTAGTGTTTAGCAACACTTACTGTTGCCCCAGGAGTGCTGTCCCCGACATTAAACAACAAATCTAAGGAATCTGGGGGTGTTCTTCGATGAGGCAATGTCTCTGGAGCACCACTTCAAACAACTAAAAACTGTTTCTTCAAACTGCGAAACCCGTCCAAACTTAGAAAAGTAGTTTCTAGCTAATGGTGATCCATGCATTTGTATTCTCATGGCTGGATTACTGCGACAGTTTGTTTACTTGTTTCAGTGAGAGAGAATTGACCCGGTTGCAGATGGTTCGAAATTCCGCTGCAAGACTTTTGACCCACACAAGCAGAGCGCATATAACTCCCGTCTTAAAATCTTTACATTGGCTCCCTGTTATTTTTCGTGTTTAAGTTTTTGATGCTGACTTTTAGAGCGTTACACGGCCAAGCTCCTGCTGCATATCAGCTTTGATTAAGCCTTACACTTCAGCCCGTAGCCTGAGGTCCGCTGGCCACAATCAGACATCCTTCAAAACACGAGGAGATAGATCCTTCAAAGCGCTCTCTCCCAAACTCTGGAATGAACTGCCCCTCTACTTGCTTTTTGCAGACAGCATAGACGGCGTACAAAAGTAGCTGAAAACGTTCCTATTTGAGCGAGTTATCACGACTGTGTTAATGCTGTTTGTATATATTTTATTATTCCTATACCAATGTGTAGCACTTTGTGACCTGTGTCTGTGAAAGGTGCTATGCAAATAAACTTTACTTACTTACACTACAGTTTATTCTTTGTTTAGCTTTGGTTTGTCTGTTGTTTTGAACTGGTTAAATCTCAGGTTAGTTCTGATTTGGTTGTTGCTTAGTTCAAGTAATGTCATGTGAGTTCCTGTGAAGAAGGTGTGGACTGGAATGCACTTTCAAACCCAGTTAAATTGTATCTGTGCCGTGTTTCCCATAGGTTGAGCTGAGCCGCGTGGGATGATAAACTTCATTTTATCTGACGCTTCTGCAGCTGGACGAGCTCACACCTCTGTAACAGGAACCAGCCTCAAACAGAAAGGCAGAGCAGGGCGCAAATTGGACTGTCTGTCAAAATACTTCACATTTGTTGAGGAGATATAAATATGAGAAACCGCCTACACTTTTAAATTTGAAGTGTCTGCAGAGTTGTTTGGAGATGCCTCTTGAAATAAACAGGTTGTTGAATGCAGGTTTTGGATTGTCGCACATTCTTAAACGGATTTTTCTTTATGATCAATTTTTTTTTTTTAAATCAACTAGTTCAACAAAACAATCATAGTTCAAAACATATGATTGTTTTGTTTGGAGACGGTATGTTTTAACTTAACTTAACTTGCACTACACTTATACAGAACCAAAGCTGATGAAATGACTTTGCCAAAGACATAACAACAAGATTATCAACAATATTATGCTCTGACGTTGGCATTGAACCATGTCAGCATTTAACGACTCCCTCAATGTTACAGAGTTTCCTCTGTTCATTGGGGAACCACAATGCCATATCTTTTTAGCGACCAGCGTGATCCATGATTTTATCTGTACACGTCTTTAATGTAAGACACTGTACACTGGAATCAGAGAAGCTAACCTGTCACACTTACAGCGAGTGCAAAATAGGCACAGCACGTTTTTTGACGGGCACACGTCATAGAGAACACATCAAACCCATTTTATCCTTACAGCATTGGCTTCCCGTTCCCGTATAAAAGTTGATTTTAAAATGCTATTAGTTTTAAAATCATCGCTTCATCGACTGGAGCCTCATTGTCCCTTACACTCTTGAAACCAAAAGCTGACTGGTCCTTTTCTGTGGTCGGCACTAAACTTTGGCAAGCTCCTTCTCCTCTCATACAGACTGCCCCTCAGCTGATATGTTTACTGGCTGGCATTTAACTCGGCATGAGAATTGTGTGGTTCACTGATGTCTTTTATAGATTTATTATTATTATTTTTAATAGGATTTATTTGATTTTAACAAATGTATTCCTTTTCAAAGTCCATGGTTTTTTATGTGTTGTGCATTGTTTTTGTATTCTGTGCAGTACGTTGGACACTGTGTTGGAACAACTGAAGTTGGATTGGAATACAACACAGACGATGGAGCAGAATCGTGGGGCCTACAGCTGCAGCATGAGGTAAGTGAGTGAGGTGTTATTGCATTGTCACATTAGGTCGACATGAAAGTGCTTTTCATCCAAGAGTGGTGCGCTTTAGGCCAGTGTGAACACAACAGACATCATGATGCAAGGCTTCGTGATTGTTAAATACATGCAGTTTGGCTGAGTGCGACGTGAAGGCGTCCGACCTCGGGCTGACATAGTCCACTGTGAAAAAAGAACTTAGATCACGTTTTTTTGTATGTCTACATGCACTCACGCTCATTATCTCTATGTTATCTCCATGAACTTTTCTATCCAGAGGTGAAGATATCACTGAGCAGATGACAAATTTCACTGTCTGCATTCAGTTAGTTAGTTCAGTTAGTTCTTATCCAAATACAAGCTAAAACCACTAGCATGCATGTCAAGTTTTGTTGGTTAGTATTTACAGGTTGGAGGAATTTTACTGTTGTTTTAAGGCTTTAAATTTGAGACCAACAAATCAATCAAATAACTTTATGACTCTGCGGGTCAAATGAAAGGGCAGAAGTAGCTTTAAGACATCCCCATTCATCAATAAAAGCACACAATACAGTACAAAAGCAACAACAATAATAATAAACAGCAGTGTTTATAAGGTCCTTAGTGCAAACTGATGGAGGCATTATTGCCATTTAAAGTTTAAGAGCACAAAAGTGTTCTTCCTCCTCTGGGTCCTGCAGGCTGGAGCTGGGGCCCTCGTCCGGAGAGAAGCCTCTGAAACTCTGTGGACAGAATATGAGTGTGGTCCAGTGTGATCTGACAAGCCTTTCTACACGTCTGCTGGTCACAGAGGGCTGTCTGTGTGGACTGGCTGCCCAATGATCTTACAGCATACTTTCATAATGGTCAGCAGACAGTGTCTGTTCTGCAGCGTGATGGGAGAACGGCAGCAGAGGAATGAAAAAGTCATAACATTTTCAACAAAGGCATGGCAGAAAATGGTGAGGATGTGCTTGTTGACCCCAAATGATTTTAGCTTCCTGAGTGCAGTCTTTGCACTTCTTCAGGATCTCCACTGTGTTGGGGTAAAACTTTAGTGAGCTGCCAAATATTTGTTGTACTCTGCAATTTCAGCGTGAACCAGTAGATGTGACAAGTGCATCTGATAGTGAGCCATTCACCAACACGCTGGAAAATCAATTATACACAGAGTTAGTTGGTGGTCGGTATGGAAGTGTGTATAACGAGTTTCTGAACCAGAATGTGTGCACGGTGTTAAATACAGATGAAGAATCCACATTCTGGCAATAGAACTGGGGGATTCAAGATACCTGTGGATCCAGGTCAGTCATTTTTGTGATGTGGTCTTTAATTATCCTCAGAGCAACGGGTTTGAGATCATTCATGATCTCATGGGAATTAGAATCACTGCTGAGTGTTTCCAAAGGCTGGAGATAGTGCAGGTTCTTAAATAATTCTGGATTAGCTGCAGAAAGTCCTCTTCCAGATGCTCAGCTGCCAGATTCTTTGAAGACCCTGTGGCTTTCCTGTGCTCCTCCGCTCCAGTCTGGTTCAGCGCATCTGACCTGATTCTGTTCACGTCACCAATTATTGTCAGCACCAGAGTCTCTCACAGAATCTGTGTCACTGAGGCCCAGACACTGAACTGGAGCCTGTTCTGGGGAACTGACTGCAACCTAAAAATACACTGAAAATATGTATCTTCTGGGAGAAAATAATACAGACTCGCGACCCGACTCGGACTCGTACCTAAAGACTCGACTCGGAGTCGCGATTTAAGACTCGTGAACATTACACGTCATGTTGATATTGCTCTGTCGCAAACTTGTTCTCACTCACATCATCTTTTTCCCTCGTCTTTCATGTGGAAACAACAAACATGTCGAGTCTGCTCTTAAAAGTGTTTTATTCTTCCATTTAATCCACTTCATCCATAGATTTCTGTGGATGAAATAGAAGTTTGTAACTTCAAAGGCCGTTTTCTTTAAGTGCATTTTCTCCCCTCGGGACAATAGCATCACCCTTAAAGTAGATCCCACACACACCAAACGTTTAAGTCTTGGACCCAACACAATTCTGATGAAACGTACAGAAGGATTTTTTTTTATATCTAATTCTAAAACTGATTTATTGAAGTTTTATGTAAAAAAAAAATGAGGCGATATTTGAATTTTAGGACAAATTTCAGTCTAATCTAGTTTACTCAAAAACTAAATAATGTACAATGTAAACAATATATGTACAAAACAAAAACGAAAGAAGTTTAAACTTGGTTCTGTCCATTTTTCAGATTGAAAGGTCCCAAATATGTGTATTTTTGGCCAATTTTATAAATAAAATGATATTTTGTTTTTACATTTATGTGAGTAAACTACAGGAGAAGTTTTAAATTGATATCTTTACATTTAAGATTTTTTACTATTCACCTGCAGTCTCTCACCTTAAAACCCCGCTGTTCTTTATTGTCTTATAATGCCATATTTCATTTGTAATACAGAAAACTTACCAAAGGAAAGCAGTTTATTAGGCTTGCTTTTTCTTAGTTTTAACAACGTATATTTTAATTATATAAAATAGTTAAATAAAAGTAAAAAACAACTATGAAAATCTCGTCTTGAGAAAATGACGTCTCGTTACGGCCCCATTAATGACACATGCCACAGTATTATTGAAGAATGTTGTTGGCGTACCGTACTGTCAGTACAGGAGTTGGATTTTTTTCCCTGTGGTGAGGTCAGTTTTTCTCAAGTTTTGCAGAAGAGGAAGAAGAAAATACAAGTTCAAAAGAAACTGTTTTGTTGTCTTCTGCCAAATCTCAAAATAGAAAATTCCAATTCAGTTAAATTTTTGACTAAACCACACATATTAACTCATTCAAAGTTTGTTAGACTTAACTTGGACTTGCAAGGACAGACTTGTGTACATGTCTGCCCACACTATAAGTCAACCATGATTAATACACAAAGAAACAATACTGCCCTGATGATCACACTGAACACACTTAAAAAAACAAGTTTTAAATAATTTTAAAAAAGTTGTGAATAAAACTTGATATAATGTATCAAAATTATTATTACGTTTTCATTATTTGCTAATCTAGCTATTGTTTTTTTCCATCAGTATCAATTGCCTAAGAGTGTTGGTCAGTGTCAGTCCATCTATTTAGTATTATAGTTTTGGTAGTAATGCAGAGTGATAGTGATAGTTATACTTCTTTTCCCAGATATGGCTGAATTGATGCAAGTCCCCAAGAATGCATGTCGTTGCATGTAGTTTTAGGAATGTCTATATTTAAGTACATTATGGGTTCCTTTTAGTCCTTTTCACAAGTCTTGTATTTTCTAACAGTCCCATAATAGGAGCTACATAGTGGACACTTCATAGATAAATTGGAATTCACTGTTCTCATTTTACATAAAGTGATTCTGAGTGTGTCCTCGTCCTCTCACCCAGAGCAGAACGCTGTCTTCTGATGCTGCTCTGTCCACGCGCCCACAGTGACCCACAGGGATATCTATATGTTGGGGATTTGTCAGAGGCGTTACTTTGTTCACCGTTCTAATCTAACTCCACGCTGTGTCTCAGCAGAGGACAGAGGCATGTGGGCTGCAGCTGCTCTCATAAAAGTCTGCAGAGGAGCTAAATAAACGGCACGAAGCGCGGCTGTTACATCGTCAATATTGTTTCCCGCTTGCTCAGCTAATCCCCTTCACTGAAAAAGGATGCGCAAATAAAACTGGTGAAAATGTCAGCTCACAGTGTGAAGAGAAAAGCTCCGTCAAAAACAAAGAAAGAACTTTTGACTTTAGAGGTGGCCCGCTAATGAGGCTAATGATGGAGCATAATGATGAGATAATTTTACATGTAGCTCAACGAGACCTTCAAAGTGCTCCTAAAGTGCAGCTGAAGTTGTTAGACCTGAATATAAAACACTGTATTTGCATAGAAAGTGGTGGAAGTTTCTGTGTTGTTTTTTTTTTCCACAGCAGCAGCCATTATGTGAGATTTTGAGGTGTTTGTCACGTCAGACTAAAAGGGTTTTAGTAACCTCGGCTCTGACAACTTGACATTTTCTTGTATTTTTTCAGAATCAAAACATCTATAGAGTATACATTGTCCAAAAGGCTTAAATCTACTTTAAGTTTTTGGAAAGAGGTCAGTCGTCTTTTGTAATTCTTTGTTTTAGGTCTCCTTTTGTTGTTATTTTGCCTTTCTTTATCATTGTTATAACATTATACTTTTATTTAAGTCCATTTTGAGCTCTTACGTTGTGCCGATGTTATGTTTTTTTTGACAAGAATATTCGTGACGATGAGGGCTAACTCCATCATCATCTGCTCTGTAGTTTGGGCTGGAGCGGTGAATTTCCATGCTGATCATGTTGTTTTCTATGTTAACCTTGTCCTGTGGCTCCTTAATGCACCATAAACACTGCAAAACTACACAGCTCAGAAACACACCTGTCATACGCAGACATTTTTAAAGGATTCTCGTTCTCTAAGTAACTAAGAGCTCCCCCTCCAGCTCTCTTGTGAAAATACACCGCTAGTGAAAAGATGCATGTTTTTTTTTTCTTTTACTTTTTTCTTCTTCAAAAATAAGGAAGTACAATCTCATACAATCTAAAGGGGCTGTACCTGAAAAACTGAACTAGTCAATTTGTACATTAGAGCAGAGGAACAAAATAAAATGCTGCAGTTTTAATATAAGTAGAAATACTGATTTGTTCGATGTCAAATGTGTTGAATACAATTGGCTTGATCACCTTAAAATGCGAACTGTTGAGCGCACCTGAGTATAAGCCGCACCAGCCATATTTACAAAGAAAAACAACTTTGTGCATATACAGGCCGCACCAGTCTATAAGCCGCAGGTGTCCACGTTGTAACATGAGACATTTAAAGCCTTTAAAATCCACCTCGACCACTTTGGCACAAACAAAACTGACTTTGTTTTGGGACTCGACTCATGCACCAGTCATAGATTATTCCCGTTTCCTGGTCTAGACTGACCTGGTTTAATCCCATATGCCATGGTTTAGTCTTTCGTGGTTGGTCCTGTTTTAATTTATTCCTGATTTTGTCTTTACACATTTAATCCTTTATATCTTGGTTCAGGTCTAGTTTTAGTCTTATAAACTGCATTTGATGTTGGGACTGGTTATGTCATGACTTACAGGTTAGTTTATGACTCATATAGCTGTTATACCTTTGACCAAAACCAAACCAAAGAAACATGCACCATTTCAATCTATTTTTTTTTTTTCATGTATGCACTTTTCCCACACAATGCAGAAGGGAGCACTTATTACATGAGATTAGGAGCGCTTTAAGTTCTTTGTTGTTAAAACGACATGTACTTTAGAGAGAAGTATTACACATTTCCACGAGGCTCAGTGAAAGCACAAGCCCGACTCTGGGACTGCAGAGGCTGCAGACCCCTGCTGTTACATCCAAGGGAGACGTATAAGGAGCAACGCACACTGCTATTCAGAGCTGGAGACGGATGAAAGAAAACAGAGAGTGAGAGGGAGAGGGAGGGAGTGACTCTGTGGAGAATCAACTGCTAAGACTTTTATAGCTGTAATGTAGCATGTCATTTGAGCAGAGAGGAAACTAACATTAGTTTTAACTGCAGTAATGGATTTAATAGAACACAGCAGACAGAAATAACATTGTATTAACAAATAAGATAACTTTTATTTGTCCCACAATGAGGAAAGTCAAGTGTTGCAAACAGTTCAAGAACAGCAGGAGACTAGAACTCATTAATTCATTCATTTTCTACCGCTTATTCCCGTTAGGGGTCGCGGGTGACTGGAGCCTATCCCAGTGACTTTGGGCCTTAGGCGGGGTACACCCTGGACAGTGGCCAACTCGTCGCAGCAAACACAGAGATAGAGACAAGGACAGACAAACCATTCACTCTCACATTCATACAATTTAGAGTTGTCAATTAACCTACACAGTCATGTCTTTGGACGGTGGGAGGAGCCGGAGAACCCGGAGAGAACCCACGGTAACACGGGGAGGACATGCAGACTCCACCCAGAGAGATCATGTGATGTTAGGGTGGTTCGGAATTCGAAACCACGATGTTGGGGTGGTCTGGGATTCGAACCCACGATCTCCTTATTGAGAGGCAGAAGCTCTAGCCGCTCTGCCACCGTGCACCCCTAAGACTAGAACTGTGCAATAAAAAAAAAACCACACACACACAATTTGTGCAGGTAGACCAAAAATATAAGGCTATAAAACTATTATGTACAATCGATTTCTACCAGACACGTGACCTGTACGCCACGCACAGCCATCTTGGTTCTGGTCATTAATGTAAACAAATGTTAACTAAACCTAAGAAAATGGGCATAAACTCATATATCAGAACAGTCCTGAGCTTTACTGTCAGCTGTGGTTCTGACATTTATACAAGAACAAATGACATGGTGCAAAAGTACAGCTGCATTTTAAATCGCAAATGTGGCTTTGTTGTTGTGAGTTATGTAGAAAATGAAAATAAGGGATTAGCATGATTAGCATGCAGACTCCAAGAAATCTTCTAACAACGGAAATACGGCTTCTAAGTGTCTGAAACTTCCTGTGTTTGGTAATAACGCCGCACTAAGTATAACGTTTTTGTGTGATTTTGAGCTGTTAGTGCTTATTTTGATGAAGGTCTTTGTCAGTTAAAAGTCTGTGTAAAGTCATGAAAAGCTGTTGAAAAGCCCCAATATCTGCGCTGACTGCTCTGTGAGATGTTTGTGGCAAAACCAACACCTTTCAGGCAACATTTGTGACCCAATTTTGCATTTGTAAAAAGGCAAAGTACAGAAAGTAAACACACGTCACTTCACGTAGAAACAATGTCTCCGACCAGCCGCAGTTTAACTCTACTCTTTGTACGTTGGCATGAACCGATAAATGGCTCCAACTGTGTTTATGTACAGCAAAAAACAGCATAAAAGCTCTGTACATGAACTCGCAGAAATGGCATCTTTAACACACAGTGGCGGACTTACCATTAGGCAACAGGTCACAGGCCTTGGGCCCCCAACCTGAAGGGGTCTCCAGTAAGATGCTATTCTCTCCATATCACAGTAAAGTAGCACAGTGTACTTTTAAACAAGAAAAAGACCAACAAAATAGCCTGGGATTGTCAAATGTATTAATTTTGCCCAAGCCCCCCATCCCATAATAAAGCTAAATAATAAATAAAATATAACATTATAAAATTACAAATGAATATCATGTATTTAAATCAGCTGCAACAAATATGGTCTGATTTCTCAAATATCTTTTTCTGGGGAAGGACCCCCAAACCCCCTGTTTAAAACATGGAAGCATCGCACATATGAATTTGAGTTTTCCAATAGTTCAACACATGTAAAAAGAAGAAAAATCAAGATTCCTTTCAAGAACAATTCAAGAGACGCGACATAAAAATGATAGAAAATCACACTCGATGAGGTGGGCCTGTACTTAATTCTGCCTTGGGGCCCCAAATTCCTATGTCCACCGCTCTTAACACGTTGTGGTCGCTGCGTTCTCTTTCTGATGAGAAACTCTCTCATTGTGCCGCTTTGACGCGCTCAGGATGTGACTGTATCTAATCCTCAGTGCTGCGAGGTTTAACGGGGGTCGGTCTGTGTCTGATGAGTCAGTGCTCAAACAGGTTGCACTTCCATCTCTGGGCCATTAGCTCTGGAGGTTCTCACAGTGCAGTGTGACAGAAAATACCCACAATGCACAAACACAACACGAGCTGACACCTGTGAACCGCAGCCGACTCAAATGCCCACCTGGCACTAGCACCTGCTCACGACGGGGAAAACAAATCTCTTTTCTGTTACAGTCTGGTGATACGAGCCCAGGATGAAAGAGTCCCTACAGCCAGCTGCCACATTTGTATGATTTAAGAGATCAAATAATTTACAGATTCTATGATTGTAGGTAATATACATTTTTAATTCTAGATCAAGCTACTGTAATTGACTGTTGCTTGCATCTTTTACTAGTTTCTTATCCTATTTTGAAACTCTAAAAGATTTTATCTTATATTTATCTTTCCCATTTGAAGAAGACATTGAACATACTGCAGGTTTTGATGATGTGCCGTGAAATCCAGAAACAAATTGGAGTCCTGACTTACAATTTTAGTGGCATTTGATAAACTGACCAACAGAACATTGGCAAAAGAAAACAAGTTTAACATCACGTACAATTGAAGTTAAACATAAACTCAAGAAAACATTAACGTTACAATTACTGCAGATGACCATATGGACAAAGCAAGACAAATTTTGATTGAAATTTCAATTTTCTATCTTAATATATTTGATTTTATCATTGATGCATATGCATGCTACCCTTATTATTACTTATGTTTTGATGCTCTTTGAAATGTATTGCTCATTTGAATGATGTACTGGCAATTTACTAGCGTCCATTAAACGGGCAACAAACGGATCCTAATAAAACAATTAATTAAGTAAAATGTGTTCCCTAAATGGCTAAATCTCACATACAAACCCATCCCTTAGTGATGCCATTACTAACAATTCGAAACATGTTTTGATTGGTGAAAGTACTGAAAATGACACCAGTCAGTAATAGTTTTTCCTTGTATAAGGAGGGGCTTCAGACAGGGGACACTCTGGGACAGTTAGCCATTTGCTTTTTTCCTGAGCACGTTGGTTAATCTGCTTCTCTATTATTGATTAATGACTGTTTCATTTTTCATTTTCATTGTTTGATTTATTTTTTTTAACTTTTTGCAACAATTTTGGAAATGTCTGCAAGGCAACTGCTGTTGTGAGTTTGTGAGTTTACAAAACTTAATTTAATTGAATTAATAAGATGATGAATGAGTAATCCCTCATTCGTCCCGTAGGATGGTTTCAAAGTCTGTTTTAGAAATCAAGACATATTGACTTCAATTCAAAAGTCATTTTCAATCAGACGGAAAAAGGTTTGAGCAGCAGCATTTACACTTTAGAGTCTAGGTCAAATGAGTCATTTTTAGAATGGAGGAGTTACATCGAAGACTTGCCCTGCCTTTGTTTACAAGTCTGACACTTTCACTTTCACAGCTTGGCCCTCTTGAGGTCTGGCCATCTCCACCTCAGAGCAGGAAAATATCTCATTGGCATTTGACTTATTTTGTGTTGATTTATAAAACAGTGTAAAGAGGGTGAACTTTGAAACCTGTTACGTCTGAACACTCTTTCATCACTAAACTTTCTCCACTTGACACCTCCAACTTTAACATCTGTAGTGGCATAGCTCTTGTATCAACTTTTCTCTCTTTTCTATCTTTCTAAGTGTTCCGGTTGGGAGGATTTCAGCATGACACACTGCAAACTGCCCATTTTCTGGCCCAAATTGAGAGTTGTTGTGGTAAAAATTCTTGTAAAACTAAAATTGTTTCGATGACAAACATAATACTTTCTGTTCATGTGGATTTGGACACTATAATAGTTAAGTGGCATGCTGTTAACACCCAGAGAGGAAAATAAATCGTAGGCTGTAGATGCTAAATTGCTGTTGCCAGTAACCATGATATTACCACTTCTGCCACATTCTCAACTACAACAACTACAATCGAATGTAGCATAAAACAGCACATTATCTGCATGTGCCTCATTTGTCCTTCCCAGCAGAACCTTTTCCTGTGTGTTGTATCATCCTGTACAGCCGGTGTCCCTCCCGCCTGTACTTTCTCCAGTGCATTTCTCTCAAAGCACCGAGCAGCAGATTCCACTGTTTGCCTTCGGTCTGCTGATGGTGCACTGATCGCAAAGGCTGCCATTTTTGAAGTGCAATCTCTTCCGCAAACAACAAAATATCGTCTTTTATTCTGCATAAAACTGTGTTGTTGTTTTTTACGTTGTTGTTTAAATTAGTTAGTTCTGAAACAAGCAACAAAAATGCAGCTAAAAACAACTAGAACTTGGCTAAATCTGATAAAAATGTGACTAGAAAAAGACTAGAAGCACAAAAAATGCGACTGAAAGTGACAAAAATGTGATAAATATTGATAAACGCAACTAAAATGGACAAAAACACAACCAAAAGCAACAAAAATGTAACTAAAACAAAATTAAAATCACAAACAATGTAACAAAAAAGGAACAAAAATGCAACTTGGCAACAAAAGTGTGAATAAAGTGACAGAAAAATGGCTACACGGTCACAACTATGTGACTAAAACTAAACTAATGCAACAAAAATGCGACAATAAGCAACAAAAATGTGACTAAAACTAAACTAAAAGCGCCCAAAACATGACTATAAATGACAAGAACGTGACTAAAATCAAAAGAAATACAACAAAAATTGACAGAAACACGACTAAAGGCGACACAAACGTGACACAAACGCGACACGTGGATCTTTTATTAGTTTGCCAGTTCATATTTCAGGCTTTTGTCAATTTTTCTATTTGTGTTTAAAATGTGAACTTTGAACAGAATTCCATTATTGAAACATAAATTGCAAATCGAATCAATATACTGGTTGGAAAATTCACAGTGGGTGGCAAGGTTGATTTCAGACGTCTGTTCCAGTCGAAAACAGTTCAGTGACAATTTCCAAACTGGAGAGTATTTTATAAAGATAGGTATGACTGTGCTTTGGTCCATCTCTGTTCCACTTCACTGTCTTTTCTAAAACTGTACACGTGCTCAAAGGTTGCATGCATGTGAATATTAACATGTACCAAAGAACTTGTGACAGCTAGCAACACACCTAATATTAAACACCTATCTTCTTTTGAAAATTGTCTGTAACCTACTAACCCTGCAGATTCGATATCTGACTGTTGTGTCGGAGAGGAGGATGTTGTCCAAAATCAGGACTATTCTGGACTTTCCCTCCCACCCGCTCCACAAAGTGCTGGTCAAGAGCTCATTTAGCAACAGACTGTTACTGCCACGATGCTCCACCGAGAGACACAGGAAATCATTCCTGCCTGTCGCCATCAAACTACTGAACTCTGTGCTGTAAATCCGCTTGTGAAGTCATTGTGCAATATTAAGTCCACTGTGCAATATTAAGTCCACTTATATACACAAACTGTACATGATCATGTGAATATGTAAATAAACAAGGATAGTAGAGTTAATCTCTAAAATTGTTCATATCGGGGGTTTAGTTGAGTATTGTTCATATCGGGGGTTTAGTTGATTAATAAAGACACTTATAAGTTAAGTTAAATGGGGTAGACATTATATAGAGCTATTGTATTTTATTTTTATTTTCTATATATCTTATATTGTTTTAATACTTACTGTCTCTACTGGTCGGTTGCACATGTAACGAAAAGAATTTCCCCTTGGGGATAAATAAAAGTAATTCTGATTCTGATTCTGATTCTGATTCAAACGTGTTCTGAATGTTATGTGATTTTTCTGTTCGTTCGGCTTCAGTCTCCTCGAAAATGTAATTGTTCCAAGATGAGTTTCAAGTAAGCTCAACGTAATCAAGTTGTAATTGAATATATATTGCAAATCTAATCACAATCACACTGTACTGTAATGACTAGCAATTTGATGTTTTCCAAAATCAGTTAGCTCAAAGGATGGGTCAAAGGCCTCATGGGGACAATAAAGTATACCATAATCTTAAAATATGTGAATTTCTGACAAAAGGCCAGAAGATTAGCTGCAGCTTGTCCCAAAAACAAACCGCAAGCTTCGTGGGGGCCATGCCTTTTCAGTTGTTGCTCCGCGATTGTGGAACCAGCTGCCTTTAGAGATTCGGCAGGCTCAACATCTGTCTGTTCTTAAATCACTTTTAAAAACGCACCTTTTTTCATTAGCATTAACATTAACATTAACATTAACATTAACATTAACATTAACATTTTGCGATTTTCTGGTCGTTTTTGTGTATGGCATTTTGACCGACTGTGTTAAATTTGTAAAGTGCTTTATAAATATAGTTGGTATGGTAAAAGACAAACGTTAAAAATAAATGTGGTTCTGTGTGTTGCATTACTAAATAATGGCCAGGACTTGGTAGTTTCTATTGTGAAGCCTATTCAGTCTTTGATGCACAAGCTTTTTGTACTTTCAATGGGCCATGCAACTGTCATATGTCTCTATTCACCACTATTTCAAGTCACACAATGAGAGGTAATAATGGAAACACACTTGCAGACTCTTTGAAATATTGCACATTAAAGGAATGGTATGTGTTCTTCAACGTTACTGTCAAAGGGTATAAAGGGTACTGCAATCAACTGAACCAACTTCTTTCTTTTTCTTAGTAAATAGAAAGGCCATAGCTCATGTTCACTCACTGATCTGCAGAGGCTGAAAAAACACTGTCATTTGTAGTTATAAAGAATATATATATAAAGAATAAATCCACAAACAAAACAAAGAAAAAGCAAAACAATAAAAATGCAATTACTACCAGTAAAATATTATTAATGATTCATGTTTGATTTCCCATCTACTTTATCTTTAAAAATAGAGACATCTAAACTATTCGCACCAAGTAAAGGTAAAGGTCTACAGCTGGACTATTCCTGGTCTAAAAATGTGGATATAATTTACTCTAAATCAAGCAAAAATTAAAACTATATAGACTAGAGTAGACTACACACACACTACCTCCTTAGCTTTGGTTTAATGCAATTTAGTCTAGCTTTGTTAGTGTGCCTTTAAGACCGAAAGCTGTAATAACTTCTGGCAG
Source organism: Rhinogobius similis (assembly GCA_019453435.1). Taxonomy (NCBI): domain Eukaryota; kingdom Metazoa; phylum Chordata; class Actinopteri; order Gobiiformes; family Gobiidae; genus Rhinogobius; species Rhinogobius similis. The sequence goes on from CM033628.1 coordinate 11,528,929, forward strand.
AAGGTAACTCACCCAGACACAGGGAGAAACATAGAAACTCCACACAGAAAGTCCCCACTTGGCCTGGGAATCAAACCCAGGATCTTCCGGCTGTGAGGGGAAAGTGCTACAGCCACCATGCACTTGTTTTTCTTAGTCCAGCTGAATATTGTCTTCGGTTAGAACTCTTTCACGACTTCACGAAAGGATTTTGAGTTGGGGTGAACAAATGTATAAATATTTTCTTTCTCTGTGTGAAATGTTGTATTTATTCTGCTCTTCTGGGTCTCTCTTTATGCATCACCACCTCAATCTCCTGCTGTACTTTTACATGCACCATAGACAAATACCAGAACACACATTTATAAGAGTGTGGGCCTGTCCCCCCAGAGCCTTCACTACCCACAATGTTCCTAACAGACGGGGCTTGTTCTATCATTGATGTATGAGCGAGAACACTGGGAGCATCGACGTTGACATAAACTTGGCTCAAAGTTGCTGTTGTTGTCTCCGCTGCTGTGCTCTGAATGAATGATGTGAGCTCCATTCTGTGCAGCGGAAACTACAGGAAAAACTCAAGCCAACTGTAACTTTATTAGATCAGTATGACTTTTAGTTTGGGGCAAGTATCAAGGAGACTTTTTGAATACATTGAAGATAATAAAGGTCCCAAAACTGAACCCCGAGGAACACCTACCAAATTACTAAGAATGAGGGATCTATTCATTTGATTGAAATTCAAGCAAATTAATAAACACATTAAAATAGCTGTACATGTTTCAGTTTTTACCCCATTCACTGTTACACATTGACTTCTTTTAGAAAGCGTCGATGTAAACCCTCATTCGTCCAGGTGTGGTCCATCGTAGAAAGGGTTTCAGGGGTTGTCATCCGGACGCTGTTTGAAGATCGAGACGTTTTGACGTTTATCCAAAAGTCATTGTCAATCCAATGACTTTTTAGAAAGGTATGACTTAAACGCATCATCAGAGAAATTAAAATATCCAAGAACAGTATTATCACCTGTATCAAATGCTTTTTTAGGTCAAGAAATGTGGCTCAGGTCCTAATGCACTTTGATTTGATTGCATTGGGTGTAGTGGATTAGCGCAAATGAGATGATTTCCAACCAATTTTCCCACATTTTTATCAAATGAATACATGTTCAAGTTTAGTCCGAAGTTATTTTCTTCCTGTCTTTGTTTGTTGGTGCAGTTTGCGTCATCCATTTCTTTGTGGTGGCCTTTTCCCTGCAGCCAGAACTATGCTCCAAAGGTATCCATTTACCGTGTCCATGGCAGGATAAGAAGAATATGTTGGGTGTGCATCATCGCCTCTTCTTCGCTTTGATCTGTGCGCTTTTGTGTTAAGTGTGAAATATGACTGCAGCGGCGTGCACTGCTGGGGTGGTTGAGTGATCTATGGCGACCCAGAAGTCACGTGAGAAAGTCGTCTCCATGAAATGACTCATGAAGCACCAGTTCTCCGCTGTCTCAGTGCAGACAGGTGCATGACCTGCCCACTCTGTGCACAGCTGAGAGGAGAAGAGGAGGGGGAGAAGAGCGCTCAGAGGCTGTAGATTTAGAATAGAAATTCGGCCTTGCTTTGTGCCAGTTTATGGGTTTATGCACAAACCAACGAAAGACGCAGCCACTGTCTATGAAAGCCTAATTTAATTACAATGACATGGAAAAGAAATGTCATATATAGCATCTAATTCTCATTATTATTGTTATTTCAGGTTAATATTACAGGTCCCATAACATGCAACATCGACTTTTCAGAGGTTTTAACCTTCCTACAGTGCTATTTGGGCCTCGTATGTTGTGCCCAAAGTGTTTTTTTGATTGATTCCCGCATGTTTTCGCTAGAGAACTGTCTTTTCCGTCCCCTCGGCTGAGCAGGCAGGACGGGGGCTCCTCCCACAAGGATGACGCGCTTCACAAGGATGACGCGGTGTTTAAGCCACGCCTCCAGGAAGCGCGCAGCCGCAGAATAAAAACAGCTAATGCTAATGCTACACAGTAATTACACGATGGATACGACAGATCGAAGAGTTTGTTATTTACCAAATGGCAGCGTCCGTCGTTGAGGTACTGCGTCCTCGTCAAACTCCAGGTCAGATCCAGGACGTAGGACTCAGCACGACGCACCGTCAGGACGGATAAAATGTTTATTCCCGTGTTTGTGTATCGCTGTTTACCGGAGCACACGGCGCATGCGCACTATCTCCGCTCTAGGCTTCGGCACGAGTTGGGCGGGGGAGGCGCGCGAGTTGGTCGGGGGAGGCAGCCTGCTCTCTGTTCGGGGGGGTCAGATCTCAGAGTGAGCCGTTTGCTTTTGTGAGGAGGGGGGCCAGTCCAAGAAATGGGTGTTTTTTGGAAACTGTTATCAACGCAAAATGTTATCAACAAAGCCCTTAGAATAGACTGTGTAAAGGGCAAAATAGCAGAATATGGGACCTTTAATGTCTATATAGGCCTTGTGGAAATGGTGTTTTTCTGATTTTTATTTTTATGACTTATAATACATTCTTGAGGGGGTGGGGGGCATGAATACAGTTTATAAGGGGGGCACGCCAAAAAATGTTTGTGAAGCAGTGGGATTCAACCCCCTGGTGCACTTTCTCAATCTTTATCTGTTCATGTTTTTAACCAGGAAATGATGTGTAAAAGTACAGGCATAAATCACAGTGAGGCTCCACGAACATCTGGCAGTGAGATGGATAACAAGCTGATAGAAAGAGGCTTTAAAAGTAATGAGGTGCTTATACTTTGCTCATTTGTCGGGCTGAAGAAGTGAGAGAATTAGGAGGCCTGGCACAGCAGAAGCTCAATAAACAGATCGATTTACTCTCTGTCAGAGTTTATAAAGTCTGTTTGGGCATCTGGGGGTTTGTTTGGGATCACCTTGGCATTTGTATTTTATGTTTCAGAACTCAAAATAATGCCTATGTTTGGAAAAGACATTTTAAAATCGAGGGCCGGATTTCAAAACTGTTAGATTTGCGTATAAACCATGAAAAACAAGTCTTATTGCATCAAGTCAGTCGTGATAATGTATATTTTGAGTCAGAAAGGCAAAGAACGAGTCCGGTGTTGATTTATGGACTTTCAAATGTTGCTGGAGACTTCTGATTCATATTATGCAACACTCTAGGGAAAAATTGGATAAAGCATTTAAAGTTCTCAAGAGGCATTTCACCGACAAAAACAACTAAGGCTTTCGATTGTGAGGGGGCAGATTAGAAAGTTTAGGATAAAGAAGTTGTGACTTTGAAAGAGGCACTGGTTGAGTTGAAAGGCAGCAGTGAAGTGTTGCTTTGGTGCGGACGCCTGAGCTGCAGTGGATTACAGACCAAAAGCCACAAGGTTCAGAGGAGAGGAATTCGGAAGCTACTTTTTGATCCTGAAAAGTGGGTCAAGTGTGAGACGAACTTCATTCTGGCACCTGACTACCTCAGACTTAAGAGCTGAGCAGAAGAGGGAGAGAGAGAGAAGGGAACTGGAAAGAGTTGGACAGAGATGGAGAGGAGAAGAAGAGGAAAAGAAGGGGAGATTTATATTTGGGTTGTTACATTGTGAAAGTGCACTATGTAACATTTACTATAGCCACCTCCTCATCTTGGACTTAGAAGTCAGGGTCCTCATTTATAAAACTCAATATGGAATTCTTACAACAAGTGTACGAATACTGACAAAACGCCAAAATCCACAAACTTGCACTTGTCTCATCTTTCTGAGCACAGATGGCCTTCTTCCCTGTTTCTGAAAAGCCCTGAAGCACAAAGTTTGGAGTTTTTTGGAGTGCACTGCTCATTTCTATGTAAAGTGTTGTTTAAATAGATCACAAAGGTAACATAGAAAGTCATATGTGTAACATATTTGTATGCATGCACTCCTCATATCTGTGTGAAGATTGGGCAGATTCCATCACGGCTTGTGTGTCTATCCACAATATGTTCTTCTTAAAGGCAAATTAAATGGGAGATGTATTTACCTTGTTGACATGTTTGGGCTGCTTAACTGCAAGCCACCTTCAGAACTGTCACCGGTGTTGGTGACGTGTCACTGATCAGCTGTTGTTACCCCTGAGGCGAGGTCAGCCTGATGGACCTGGCAGGTCGCTCAGACTGACTGAAGATGGCTCGCAGTTAAGCAGCCCAACAAGGTAACTACAGCTCCTATTTTGTTTGTCTTGAAGAAGAACAGATTGTGGATGTAACAAAAGAAGACATAATGAAAGTTGTTGGTGCTTGTGTGTCTGTTGTGCTGCATTACACCACAGACCTATGATAACGTGGATCCTTGCTTACTTTTGAGAGTCTCATTGAGATTTAAAGGAGCCGAGTGGACAAAAGCTCTGTATGGGCGAAAGAAACAGAGCAACAACTGATCCAAGCATTGCCTTGTAAAAAAAAAAAACAATGTCCCTGCCTCCTAGTGGCCAGAGAAGGCCATCCCACTCGAAATACAAATCACAGTGACGCGTCAGTGCTTGACAGTTAGTAATGAACCTTAGAGAAGCCGATAAACCATTTGAAGACATTTAGAAGAAGTACTCATATAATCAAAAAAGATCACCATAATCTAGCACAGATAATGTGACGTCTCCTCACTGCTCTGCTGCACAGGGTCATGGAGCCCAGAGGAGCAGGTTTGTGAAATAAAAGTAACCATTAACTCAAGAGCACATATGCAGACAACCCATTTACTTAGAGTTTGTTCTTCAGCTCATAAATCAATTTATAGCTTCATCGTGAGGGTATAGGCATAGTTTAGCAATAATAAACTGTAATCTAATGTTAAATTTAATGCCATACAGAAGAAGAATATCTCCAGAGATAAGCAGGTGGCAAGAAAAATGACATAGTTACTGCTTCGTAAACCGTGTAATGATGGAAAAAGTGTCTCATTCACAGGTTTGGACGATCTATAACAGTTTTATATATATTTTTGTCCTTAATTAAAACAAATAAACATGTATTTGACGTTTGAGTCCCGGGCAGGACTGGCCCTTTCTGTGCAGAGTGTGCATGTTTCTCAGGTGTGCTTCCTCCAAAATCTAAACTCCTACTGTCAAAATCACTAAAACTCCCCAGCCCAGCTATGGTCGAAAAGCAGATGGTGTGAACAGAAGGAACTATTTTTGTACCAAACACTGAAAACTAAACTTTGAACTGCTCTCCTCTGAAACAATGTGTTATTTCATTTCTCAATTTACCCTGTCATTGAATCTGGCTACAGGGTTTGTTTTTGGACCTGCATTTTCTCATAACAGCACTTTACAATGACTGCGCCTAACAAACACTACTTTTCCCATCTGCTCCAACCAAAAAGGCTCTACTTAGTCAGGGAAGACAAACCACAGCGTTTTTATAATCTCTCTGTATTGCGTATAATTATCTTGTACTAAATTGGATTAGTTAATTTAGATCAAGCTTGTGCATCAAGTTTGTTCTTGTGTGAGTTTGAAAAAGCCTAGAGCAGCTTCACATATTTTATCATGAAAGATAATAACATGTTCACAATGCATAATTTATATAATTATAGCAGACATATTGAGCTGGCGGACTTGTGCAGACAGCTAATTAACCCTTCAAATGTAGGTTTCTGATTTAAATTAGTCGGACACTGGTGCTGCAGGGGAGACAGTACAGGGAGTCTTTGAACATGCGAGTTGGGTTGAGTATAGAATAAAAATAATATGGAAACTGGATTTATTTCACCCGGAAATCCTGAAGATAAAATCCTTTATATGGGAGAGACCTGGCCAGGTGGCACATTGGGAGACATCCATTTGTAAAATGTCTAAAACATGTAAAATATCCAGCTCATCATCATCATCATCATCATCATCATCTGCACATTTCAGTTAAACACTTAAGTAAAAAGAAATCCGGGGAATCAGTTGCTGAATCAGTTGAATCTGTTGCTGCAGAGATCTTATTGTTCCAAGCCCAGGGAGCTGCGAGGCCGTTCTGGTCCGATCTTGGTTTTTGACTCCGTTTACTTTTTCAACATAAACTTCTATCTATGGCATTTTTTATCTTCTCCAATTTAAGATGTTTTATTATTTCAGTCTCATCCGTCTATGTATATGGGACAGTGTAACTCCAAAGGACACTGAGATTTAACTCAAAAAACAATGCATAACAACAACAATATAACTTTTCAGACCTATCTATTTGTCTGCTTTTCGTGTACTTTTAGTTGTAACATTTCCCAGCTGTGTGAAAAAAGGTTATCTTATCTAACCCTGTGCTCACAATGCACTAAATTCCTTTCCAACCTTTGTCCGTCTGGCCTCTCAAGTCCATTGCACTCCTACATTATGCTTACTTTTGTAATTTAAGAATGTAATTTAGTGTTATCTTGCAACCGTTTCTTCTCTTTGTCTAAAACAATTAAACTGCCGGACCCCTGTGACCTTCACTTGTCAAGTGTAATTATACATTGCAGACTAATTACATTATCAAAGGAAATTGTTGTCAGACGAGACAGATATGTATGTATTTAATTTCCTAGACAGTATGTCTTGCTCTAACTTTATATGAAAATTGACAAAATATCTGAGTTCACTGACACCAAAGTCTTTCCTCTTGTGTTTCAGGAGGAAGAGGTAGTGCATGAGTTGAATTAAGTGTAGTGTAATATAAACTGTCACCAAAACATCTTTCACCTTAGTTTGCCACCATAGTTTTTTCCTGATAAAGATGATGCTTCCAACCATGAACTTTAAACTAGTGCTGACAAATGCCCAACTAACAACAGTTTAAGTCTAGACAATGCACTTCATGTTGAATCGGTGTATGTTTGAGGTAAATCTAAGGTACATGACCAAACAACAACTTTAGTGGGTTAAGGGCCAATTATGTCAGAATCAGAATCAGTTTATTGCCATTGTCAGTGATCAAAATTCACAAACACAGGAACTTGCTTCGGCGTAAGGTGCAACATAAAACAATGAATAAAATATATAAAAGAGGCATGCATAAAATTAAGAATAAAATAGACTAAGGTAGATAGACTAAGACTATATACAGAAATGTACAGTTGGCAGAGTGCAATGTGCAAATGTGGTAGTGCAAATAGATAGTTCTTATATCCGCGTCAATTTCTGATTAATGCGTCAATTTTCTATGATTAATCATATGAGTTAACGCGTTAACTTTGACAGCCCCACATTAAACTGATCAAAATATCGGCATTTTTAACTAAAGGCTAACTAAAGACTTTAACTAAAGACTCTCAAAATCAAAGCCCAAAACCACTAACGTAATTACTTATAGTCCTTTTCCATTAATGCCCTTTTGGCTCTAGCTCTGCACCTGCACTGTACCTGCCTTAGCCTCAATCAGCACTAAAAGCGTTTCCATTATAAGTGGTGCTATGTGGCTTCAGGGGGTAAACAGTGCTGATGGGGCTCAGCTTAACCGACACCAAAACACTAGCGACAAAGCCCGCTGAGACTACAGGATCATTTTCCCAATTAAAGGAAAAATACAATGCATTTTTTATATTGATATATGGTAACGACAAGTATGTTTGTGATGATGGAACAATGTTAGAACACGGTTAAACACTCACTATATGTTCCCTTTAAAGCCCTGATGTGCTTCTCCCTGGCCCGAATTCAGAGACGGAGTCTGTAGAAGACAGAACACTCGGGAAGTCATTAAGTTAAACTGTGGGTTCTCATTTGTGTCCTTTCATTCATTAATATTTCTCTCACACCCAATACACAAACTAAATTAATTCAGTTTGAAGTGTTCTTTAGAAGAAAAAAAGCAAGAAAAGGTGACAGTAGATCTTTATGCGTGTCAGTGTTTACAAAGCTTTCTGTAAGGACGAATGAAGTTACCATTATTTTATTAAAGCTACAGTAAACAACATTGTGCGTTGTATCTCGCCAGCGTCCTGAGCATTACGCATTTAACTGTCACAATAGTCTTTAGTCTTTACTTTTACAGGATCATAATAATCTGTAGTCTGTACTTTTGTCTCATGTTTAAAAATCCTGAAAGACTAAGGTGGTGTGTAGCAGGTTTATGCGAGTTGCTCACGAGAAGCACGTCGGCCTGTTGACGTCACGTTAACCCCTGCTTTGACCCCAGGAGGAAGCAAGAACTAAAATAGTACCAAGTCTGAGGAGGTAGTGTGAAGTGGAAATACTCGACAGCCGGGCTGAATTGTGCCAAGTAGAGCTTTACTAATAGAAAAGGCCCATTAGGTCTCTGATGCGCGACACTATTATAGTCAAGCGGTTATTTACCAGCATCACCTGGTGCAGTTTTTAGTTTCCTCTAAATCCTCCATGAACACTTGCTCATTATTGCTGAGATTGGGTCCCCATGGCAAAGCCCTCCTTTTGTTGTATGAGGTCTGCTACCGTGAGGTGGGTGCGTTTCTTGAGTGTCCGATCCTTTCTGAGTCTTTCCTGTTCAATGTGTATGTGACGTCAAAAGGTGTTTTGGTGAATAATGATACTACGTCATGTGAGATGTGAGGATTTCGTCTTCTTTTAATGTGATGTTTGTGAGTTCCTGTGCCAGCTCTTTTGAAATTTTGCAATGGTGTTCTGTGTTTCCAAGGAGAGGATTGATTATTTCGACAAGTGCTTTTGGTAGATTGTATATGGTGGAGTGGTGTGTTCTTTTTGTGTATTTTTTGTCATCCATTTGAGGGGTTACGTTTGCTGTGGGGATGAAATGGTTGTAAGCCGAGGTGGTTATTTTTCCTATTTCAATAAGTGGTTGCAGAAGTGTCAGTTTCTTTTCTTCTGTTGGGTTTTTGTTTCAAAGTTTGTATGTGTCTGTGTCTGTTAAAAGTGCGTGACATGCCTAACTGCTGGTTAATAGAAATCATACAGTGCAAAAAGTATGGAAGGAAACGTGCTGTAGTTGCACTGGAAGGGTGGATGGGACGAGAGACGCAATTCCCTGAATTTTATCTGTACCTCGTTTCCTCTTTTTTTCTCTCTTTAGCCTTTCACTCTCCTCTCTCTTTCTCTCTCTCCTTCATTTTCTTTTTTCTTTCTATTATTATTATTATTAGTTTATTTTTATTTATTATACTTTTTTTTTTTGGGTGCACGGTGGCAGAGCGGCTAGAGCTTCTGTCTCTCAATAAGGAGATCGTGGGTTCGAATCCCAGACCACCCCAACATTGTGGTTTCGAATTCCGAACCACCCCAACATCACACGATCTCTCTGGGTGGAGTCTGCATGTCCTCCCCGTGTTACCGTGGGTTCTCTCCGGGTTCTCCGGCTCCTCCCACCGTCCAAAGACATGACTGTGTAGGTTAATTGAGAACTCTAAATTGTCCCTAGTGAATGAAAGTGAGAGTGAATGGTTGTCTGTCAATGTCTCTGTCTCTCTGTGTCAGCCCTGTGACGAGTTGTCCACTGTCCAGGGTGTACCCCGCCTAAGGCCCAAAGTCACTGGGATAGGCTCCAGTCACCCGTGACCCCTAACGGGAATAAGCGGTAGAAAATGAATGAATGAATACTTTTTTCATTCTTTGCTGATGGACTTTTTTTCTAACCTTTTTTTTTTTTAATAAATACATGTGTATGTTGATGACTATTTATTTGCTTTGGGGTTTTTTGCTCCTTGCTAGGGGTGGTGAGGATATTTGAACTGTGGTAAACAGAAATGGACTGCTGACAGAGAAAGAGGAGTGGGAGACACCAAACAACAACTCAACAACAAAACGTCAATTAAGACGCAAAGACAAAGTCTATTATCTGATTAATAAAAATCATGTTGTATCCTAAATTGAACCTCTCACTCTCACTTTTCTAATAAAGTGTTTACCAAAATAATGCCAAAAAATAAAATTGTCTTTTCATATGTGTCCGTGTTCATTACTACCGTTGTCCTGCCCTTATCTGCTGGGATTATTGTTATGGTTTTGTCTTTGGTTAATGTGTGTTGTGTCTATGGCTCTTGCCGATTTGAGTATTCCTGTTACTGTGTTCTGAAGTTTTTTTGACATACCACTTCTGTCGCTGTTATGAAATCTTCCAGTGCTATTTTGTTCGGTGTTATTGCACAATTTAGGCATTTTTCAGTACGCTTTGTTCTGTTTTTGAGTGCGCCGTGCGATGGGTTGCATAACCACTTGTCATTAGCTTCTGTGTGTGTGTGTCTTTGTTTTTGATTTGTTTGTCCAATTTACTTGCCTTGCCTTGGTTTTGCTGAATTCAGTCCTGTACGTTTGTTGTTTATGTTTTTAATGATTTCCTGTTCAATTTATATGTTGCTTTGAAATCCTCTATTCATTCATCCAGTTCTTTTTTGATGTTTTCCATTTTATTATTTATCGTCCTTATCCTTACCTTTGAAAGGTCTCGCCTTGCTTTGTTTTTTATTTTCTCTAAGCCTCAGGCTGAATCGTAGGTGATTTTTACAGTGGGCTTGGGTTCTCTTCATCTTCTCCAAACGATGGAGTTTTTTGAGACATTGTTTGCCGTAACTTCTATGTGTTATATTTGGAAAGTTCATTCTGTCTTGTAATTATTAACGCGAGAGTTTCTTCTAATAGGACAGTTCTAAAAAGGCTCATTCACCTTACATGTTTCGGTGGGAGGACTTCGTCAGAGGTGACGTCTGATGGACGTGACGGAGCTTGTAGCTTTTTAGCTTCTTTTTAGAACTGTCTTATTAGAAAAAACTCTTGCTTTAATAATTACAAGAAGACAGAATGAACTTTCCAAATATTCTGCTGTAGTCTACTGTTCTTTGCTGCCCATCACCATGAGGGGATTAAAGCTTGTCAGACGCCCCGAGCATGAGCAAGGAGAGAGCAAGGTTGGCCTGGATATATAAGAGATAAGCAGGACTGGAGGAGATTCATATGCTGTGGAGAAAGTCAGTGCAATCTGGTCTACTTTGCCATGTGGTCGTGATAAGTCTACTCTAAATGTTTTTTTCTATATTCCTTCTGTTTTTTGATTCAGGCAACTTAACATTTTACATGAAATACTAATGCTAAGCAGGTTGAAGAAGAAAAAAAAGCGTCTGAAAAAGGTGTAATGTAAACAAACATTTTGATCCACTCCAACGCTGCACGCTCCATCAAAACCTGTGACATTAGTGTCAATGTGACGTGATAAAACTGAACATTTCACAGTGTCCTTTTACTATGGCCAGCCTAAGGCACATCTGTGCAGTAGTCCTGCTGTCTAATCAGCATCTTGATATGCCACACTCGTGAGGTGGGATGGATTATCTTCTCAAAGGAGAAAAGCTCACAAACACAGATTTGTGAACAATAATGAAACGAAAAGTCTTGCATTTATATTTTTGCCCAGTGTTATTCCATCCATGTTTTTGATGAGGAAACAATATCATTGCGCTTACACTAATAGAAATATAATGTGGTACATTATAAAATTGTGAAAAGAGGGGCAAGTTTCACCCAATTTACTAGTTTTGTTAGCAATACACTCAAAAGGAATAAGCATGTGGCATTATAGTTGTTCCCTTTTAATAAAGAAAAAAATCAATATAAACTATAATAATGTATATTAAAGGTGCGATATGTAACTTTATGTTAATTCTGTTACCTGAAGAGAAACAGGTCAGATATGTGGAGAGGTAACCTGCTTGCTGGAAGATAAATATTTTTTTAAAAATGTTTTTTGTTGTTGTTTTTTTTTTTTTTTTTTTGGGGGGTAAGTTTAATGATACTGTGGAACATTTCAGGCAAAGCAAAATCATATCATCTCAAGAGTCAAAAAGAAAAGTACACCTTAAGTGATTCATATAAGTTTTTTGCTTTACGTGATATATTCATTTGTCTTGTATCACACAACATTATAAGGAAGACTAGTTTCACACAAAGTGGATAAAAACCTCTCTAAAAGTCGTTTCTTCATATCCTGCTTCCTTCTTTCCAAGGTCTTTTAGGTTCACAGCTCCAAACGTTATTCAACTTTTCTGCATTGATAAAAGGCATTTAAAGTTAACAATTGGAGGCAGTGGAGCTGGTTTATAACTTTTATACTAATTATTCAAACAGTGACGATCTTCACAGACGTCAGTACTTATTCCATTGAGCAGACAGTTAGAGTGACGCTCCAGTTCTTTGTGGTTCTGGGGTGATTTTGAATTCTGTTGGGAGAGAAAAGCCCATTTCACAAAGCCCACTCACAAAAAGAATCAGCTATTAGATTCACTTCACTTAAAAGAATAAGTTATTAGAGTCACTTCACTTAATTATTATTCAAATGATGGAGAACAAGTCCTATTTCTCTCCTATATTGTTAGGAGAGAACTTATGTATCTTGCATGAGTTTAAATTCAGGAGCAGGACCACACCTCAAGCTTGCCTTCTCCAGCCGCTTCCCTATTAATACCATTCCTCCGCTCCGTCTTCTCATTTTCGTGCCCTCACTCTCCCCTTTCTATTACTCATCGGCTCCTTCTCAACTTTTTCCAGTGGAGCTTGCACGAGAATGCGAAAATTGCCTGTTTCTCTCAGCCAAACGACAAGCAAAAGAGCTATTTGGGAAAACGTTGCGCTCGTGAACGTCGACGTGATCCATGAACTTCTGTCGCTGTCGCCTACAGTCGATCAGTGAGAGTTTCTTTGATGGAGCAATGAGTAGAAGAACTATAGTTCAACCCAGACTCAACATGGAGGATAAGTAATACTTGCTGGTTTTGATTTTCTCCCTACTTTATAATTTACTATCAACTGGGATATATAAAAAAGCTGCTGCCTTTCCGACTCCAGGGTTGGCTTTTTCCCCTTTATGTGAAGCAGAGTCAATACTGTTTCAGTCAATTGATGCAAAAACTTTGAGATACTTCATACTTACGGCTTTACACCACTGTAATACATTTAAATACTGAAACACTTTTACACCTCATAATTTCCTTGAATTTCACAAGCGATCACACAAGCCCTGCAATCTGCTTTAGAATAGAGCGTGACTCGTGGAGCTGTTGATCGCTGATGTGTTTAGCTGGTTGCTGTCACTCTGTGTGTCGAGCCCATTATTCCTTCTATGTTTCAGGTACAAGGGGGACACATAGAAGCGACTGGCTCCTCAGAAGCCTCGGCCTTTGGATATTACTTTGTTTAAAGTCATGTTGTTTCTGTTATGGTCCTAAAGAAATGCAAAAACAAAACTTGAAAACAGGCATTATCATGTTATTGCAGTTTTTGATCTTGTCTTAGCTGGAAGCTGGAAGACCACTGATAACCATTGTTCTATGCTGATGCCGCTAATCTTGCACTAGTTACATATTGATTGTCCCCTCTGTCTCTGTATAAAATGCTTGCATTCTGACTGTGACGTTACATCGACCAGTGAGCGATCGCAGCTCTGTGAGGGACATACGTTTATTCTGGTGCCTGAATAAAGCCAGCACTTATTGATTCAGACTCACTGTCTTTGCATTTTTATTGTTTAACTTGTCTTTAGAAATCCACAAAACAACAGTTACTGTGAGGGGGCCCGCCTCGCCACAGCTTTGACCTCTAACTTGGCCTGATAGTTAACTGCCATACTGTGGAACATTTCAGGCAGACAAAGAACATTTTCCATGTACTAACCCTTCACTAGTAAAGTTTCAACAATTCTTTGACCATTGAATGAAATGGGCAAATGCAAGGTGGGTAAAGTGCCTTGCCAAGAATGACAGTGATACAATGGATCAACGTGTTTAGTGGCCGAGCGTCTCTGGGTGTCGAGGTGGTGGAAAGCGACAAGGTTGGCAGTGCAAATCCAGCACTGGTCTCATTTATTCACCTTATTCCGGAAGTTGCCGTACACGCTGCCGTCTTGTTTCCGTTGTATTTCTTAACACGGAGCAGACGAGCTCAACAGAAAATAAGTTCTACACGGACTAAAAAGCCGTTTCCAGACTGACCAGGAAATCGGTGCGTTGTTGACTTGTTGTTGCTCGTGTTCATTAAACATTTTACACAAATCAACCTACTTTATGTAACATTTTAGCGGCGAGACTTTTCCCTCGTTCATCATTAGCTTTAACGGAGTTCTCGTCAAACGGAAGTGCGTTTACAACAAAAGTGCAAAAAACGGCAAAAGTGGGCGGGGCAGAATAAGGTGAATAAAGTGTGTGTATGTAACACAATCGTTACATATGGGATATTCCACAGTAAATTTGTGATATGTAAAAATAGATAAATGAAACGAGGCAGAAGGACCTGGCATTGTGTCCTTGGGCAAACCACTTCACTGAACTCGGCTGTTGGGAAGACTACTTTTTACAGAACACTGAATGCCTGAATTAAAATGTATTTTGTAACGCATTATGTTACTCAGTCCAGTCAAAGTACTGTATTCTGAATACTTTGAATACTTTCACTTTGAGTAGCATTAAATTGAATTAATTGATCACCAATTAGAGCATGACACAATGCAGGCATGAACCCCCTGCCGTGTGAATCCAAAACTGCATGCTCAAAAGGTGCAATGTTTCCCTTTGATTTTAGGGAGTTAACTGTATTATGAATATACCAACTAAGAAAGCACTTCTATTCCAGAATACAATTAGCAATATGTATTTTTGGTACATGTTTGCAACACTGTCCAACGCTGCTGCCTGTGTGTGTGTGTGAGGGAGTGAGGGAGTGAGTGAGTGAGTGAGTGAGTGAGTGAGGGCATTTTGAAAAGCCTCTCAAACCTGTTAAGTGTGCTACAAATTAATTACCGGTAGCTGCTACACATACATACCCATACATTCTGTCTTTTTGCCTGAGGTTGTAATAACAGGTACACTCTCCCTCTGCCCCATTTGTTTACATCTGCTCTTGATAGAGACTGACACAGCACATTGTAAACAGTTGTTAGGAGTCAGGTATCTCATCTGTCTTGTTTGTGAGAGAGCTGTGGACTGTGAATCTTACATCTAAAAAAGCACCACAGATGAAAGCCCACAGGCAGCTAATGGATCTGAAAAAAGTAGTGGTCCGTTTTACGGCTGAGTAGTTTTGGAGTGAAGAATGTGGTGCTTCTCTCTCGTGATGGGCAGAATTTGTCTTATGAAATCAAGTTTGAAAAACCTTTTCCCCGAAACACACAAGGAGGGTGTGCTGAACCCTGAAACTATTTTTTCAGTTAATCTATGAACCAAATATAGGTTCTTAAAGGACACATATTCTGCTACAGTGACTTTTTAGAGCTTTTAACCATGTTCTAACAATGTTCTGTTCTTCAAAAACATACCTGGAGTTGTATTCAGCTGCATTCACGCTGTACTAGGAATGTTCATTAGAAAATTCTCTTCTTCCGAGCATCAGAAAGACTTCCTGCTGAACTTCCTCGATCAGTGACGATGTTCAGATTTCATACACCCTTTATGCAGGTCTGCATATACTTTACATGGACGCTTTGTATGCCGTGGCCTGAACGCAGCATTAGTTCCTTTTTAACACAATCTTTGTAGCATTATGAATCAATATTTTATACAACATATAACAACAGATGTGCACGGTGGCCTAAGGCCCAAAGTCACTGGGATAAGCTCCAGTCACCCGCGACCTTGGGAACGGGAATAAGTGGTAGAAAATGAATGAATTTTATACAACATTTGACAAATATAATTTAAACTGAATTAAGTTATTTTTAACAACATTTTTTCCACATCACTGAGCTCAACTTACTTACTTACTTACTTAGCACATTGTGTTCCATTTTGTAAAGCATCCGACAGATTCCATATTGGCGCAGACAGCTTATTACAAGGTGTATTTAAAGTTTAAGCAAAAATAACACAGCATGAAATCCTTCACTGATAAAGTCTATGACACTGCCGAGAACAAGATAAGACTCAACCCGATAAAGAAGAGGTTTTTAGGCGGTTCTCTGTTACATAAATGAGTCGCGGTGGGCACATTTTCTGTCACTTTTAAATCTTAATTCCTCCTTAGACCGCTCTCTTTGCCCTCTCTCTTTGCCCTCTCTGTCTCTGTAAAAGCGCAACTACATTTACCTGTCAGACCTCACGGCTTTAACATCCCTATTGTCTGCAGTGATGGCTGCTGATTCAGTGCACAGGAGCCAGGCCATGTTATGAACAAGGCCAAGGCTATAGAACGATCACACTCTGTATATGAGAGGCACAGCTATCGGCACCGCAAGGAAATATAGATGTGTATGTATATGTATGTATATATGTATATGTATGTATGTATAGATACATGCGCATAATTTACTTCTTTGAGCTTTTTATCATTTTTCCTTCATCAAAAACATATCGGGAGTTGCATTTACCTTCATTCACGCTTGTTTCATTATATTGTTTACAACTTCCTGTTTATAACAGTAATTTTTCCACAGATTGTGACGTCAAAGTTAGAGTATCTGCAGATCTCCTGCTCAAGTTGCATGTCCTTAAATGTATCGGCAATTAGTCCTGACCATTTGTTTTTTTTCATTGTATGATGTGATACTTAAAGGCACTATACCTGTAATTTTACTGTTTTTAAACATGAAACACGACTTTTTTTGCATGTAATAAAGTAAAATCTGTTTCTGTTACGAGAAGCAGGAAGTGCGTCGTTAATATTTGTTAGCTTTACTCAGGACGGCAAAACTCGCTCTGGGCTCAGACACTCATGAAAAGTGCTCATAAACTCAAGTCGGTGAATATTAAGAATGCTAGGACTGCATAGGAACATGAGAGATACATGTGACTGATGCAAAGACTTTAAATTAACTAGTTCTATTGTTCATGTTCATGTTGCATAACAGTGAAAATCAGGTTCAGTGTGTTTCATCGGAAGATAAACTTTAGAGATGTCACTTCACTACAAAAGAAAAAAACAAAAACACTAAATGCACACATTTCTTGTGACAAATGTGTGCTCTGTCCGAGTCAAATAACATCTCTCAGATAGATACAAACATACATACACACTTTATTCATCCTGTCAGGGAAATTCAAATATTCAGATTTCCAGCTTTTACAAAGTACAGAAAACCATACAGTAGATTAAAAGAATGTTAGTATACAAACGCTAATAAATGTCATGTTTGGAGTCTGCACAGTCCAGAAAATGATTATTCAGTTACTAAATTAGTGGACGATTCTCTCAATAATCTTTCAGCCTTAAAATTTGTCATCGTTCTGCTATTCCTTCACCCTGTGATCTCACTCTGCTGTCAGGATCAATCTCTCCCTTCTTTGAGGTATAAATTCAGCTCAAGTCCAGTGGGTCCCTCAGAATTGGAAAAAGATGGAAGCTGAAACGTCTCAAATGACCTCAAAAGCTTGTCTAGTTGACTACTTTTCTCAGGATGGTTCCAGTGGCCCAGAATTCTCCATTAATCACTGAACTCAACTAACATAAAGTTCAAAATCACCATATATTTCACCAGTCGTCAATAATAATGATCCGTGACATTGGCAGGTGCTGAGTGAAGTCCAGAGTGTGCTTCATGTCCTTGGAAGATGTTAAGCACTCTTAAGCGGCTTTAACATGAATCTGTTAAGGACAGGTCGATATCTGCGAAGGTCAACTCTAACTCAAACCTTTGAACGAGTCCAAACCTCTCTCACAAGTTAAATATCTGAGGGACGAACTGTACAATCTATAAGTATCGACTCAAACAGGCACGTTTCATCTCAGTTTGATGAGAATGTTGTTGAAGTTAACTCTTGAAAAATGTCTATAACTAATTTACTTGAGTAGAAAAGGTTATTTTTAAAACATAGTGAACATGATTATATTTAAGATTATATTAAACATTTTGCCTGTTTTTCTCCAGTTTGACAGTTTAAGTAATGTTTAAAATGTTACTTCCTGGTTGGACATGGGCAGCAAATATGACATATTCCGCAACTGTTACCTTGCAACCATTTTGAAAACGGGAAAAAGGGCCAAAATCCATATCAATTACACAATAGTTCTGATTTGACAAATAATTATACCTGATAACAACTTTCTTTTATTGAATGACAGTTCAATCTGTCCAAAAATGGTGTAAATTGTGTGTAAATTGTTTCTGTATTTACAATGATATGTCGCTTTTTGATGACATCACATGACTCATCTCAACCTCCTGTAATTCTAAACTTGTATTTTTCAAAATTTCTTCACATACTGCAATTTCACAAATGTAAAACTATAATAATTTCCACGGGTTACCGCTCACCAAACAAAGTCATAATTAGAACATTTTGAACCTGTCATATAGACTTTAAGTTTGATTTTTTTTTTTTTTTTTTTACTGGTTGTTTCTCAAATTAGCAATAATAGTAGTAGCACAGTGGATATTTTCTTAACTGACTTTAAATGAAAGTGGCTTTAGTTTTAGAACCTCACTCACTGTAGTTAACAGCCTTTATGTAACTGTCAGCGATTAACCACATTCTGTGCTGCTCTTTAAAACAGACTGCCTTCGTAACAGTGGGCGATCATCTTTTCTAAATTACAGTTTCAAATGACTTGACTTCCCTGTTTACTGTCACAGGGAACTCGAGCCATAAGTGCAAAATCTGTCTTCATAAAAGCCTAGTTTTGAAAGACTCTGAGCTGTGTAATTTGTCAAATAATTGTCAAGTTTTAATGAATCGAGGTTCAATAGTTAGATTGTCAATGATCACCATGGGGCACTTCTACAGCCAATCCTACGTCAGTAAAAGCATGTGGTTTGAAGCACAGCTCAGACTTTATTGGAAGACATTTGGCTATTCTTTGAAGGGCTGTGGCTTTATGGTATTTGGTAATTATTATGGTAATTATTGAACTGAATGTATATCAGTGGTATGAATTCCAGGATGAGTAGAGTTTGGTGACGTGACAGCTAATGTGGATAGTCCTGTCACAATAACACATTTTAAAGCACAATAAATTGCTACGGAAAATATCTTGTTGAACAATAATTTTTAGTTATAAACTATCACATATGTACATCTTCATTTCATTTTGTTTGTTGTAATCAGCAATGGTGATCTAAAACAACAATTCTTAACCATAGGGCCGGGGCCCAAAGTAAGGCCGTGAGCACCTCCTTGACAGCTGCACAATCACTAAAATATAATACATTTAATATGAGATTGGGCCTTGAGTTAAAAAGTCGGGCTTCAAGGTAAAAAGGGTCAAGAACCCCTGACTTAAAGGACACATATTCTGCTGCTGTGACATTTTTGAGCTTTTAACCCTGTTCTAAAAATGTTCTGTCATCAAAAACATACCTGGAGTTTCATTTAGCTGCATTTATGCAAGTATGAGGAATGTTTACAAGGAAATTCTCTGCGACCATCAAAAACACTTCCTGCTGAACTCCCTCGATAGCCTGATGACAGCGTGTCACACAGTCTCTTAAAGTGATAGCATAACTAAATTGTGTATAGCGTTCGGTGTCATCTTCTGGCTGAATACAGTGTCAGCTTTTTTTGTTTCAAAACACGAGATTGCAACTTTAAGGTATATGAAAAATGCACAATATTTTTCCTTT
Source organism: Rhinogobius similis (assembly GCA_019453435.1). Taxonomy (NCBI): domain Eukaryota; kingdom Metazoa; phylum Chordata; class Actinopteri; order Gobiiformes; family Gobiidae; genus Rhinogobius; species Rhinogobius similis. The sequence continues at coordinate 11,548,349 of CM033628.1, forward strand.
AATACGTGAAACAAGTCCATTGAGTTCCAGGTCAAAATATATTTTCACACCGCATTTACGGCCTTTTAAATCTTGATTTTTTCAATACTGTACAAGACTATGAATTAAGTTCTTTGCCATATCTTCTAGCTATACTCTTGACTAAAGTTCACAAACTGTCGTGTTTTGTAACAGCTTTGGCATTTCCCTCTTGTCAAATGTCAGCCCGGTGAATTGTGTTTGTCGCCATCTGATATTTTATGATGTTCACCGTATCATCACTGAGCATTACAAACAGAGCGACCTCATCAATATGCAACCAGCTCAGCTCACTAAATCACAAGCAGGATGTTTGGAGATAAAATGTGAAATAAATTGGGACAGTGAGTAGGCCTGATTCATGCGTGGACAAAGTGGAACAAATCGCTTGAGTGATTATGATCATCCTCATTTCTGTAACAGGCTCAAAGAGTCTTCATACAAGAAACTAATTCACACAGCTATTACAGCCGACCAAATATAATTGCACCCTGATGGTATACATGCAGATAAATTGGAGTGAATAATAAAGAAGTTGGTTTTAAATGTGTTGAAGGGAGTTGAGAAAGTACAGAATGTATAATACCTGCACTGTGGGAAACTTGGCTCCAAAACATATTAAGAATCAAGGTTAAAGTTGTTATACCCAAGACAAACATTATTCTGTTTTCTGATTCCGTAGAGCTTAATCCCATTTACAAATGTGTTATTTGAAATGTGCTGCAACCTTTCTCTGCCCCATCGCGGCAGAACATCGAGAGCGCAGACCTGGTCTCACCTGACGTCAATGCACGAAAAAACTACAATACGCAAATGGTTCCAAACTTTTGCTGCAATGAAACAGACCCAAGCAATTATTTGTATTCTTGTTTTAGCTATTTCTTGTCTGCTTTTATGGCTAACACGTCAACTAACCTAAACGTTTCCTAACCTTAACCATAACATGTTCCTAAACCTAACCCAAATGCAAATCTTAAAGTGCATCTGACAGGTTAGACTACACTTTTCACTTAAATATACACTATCTCATGCTCACTACAGTTAAGATTTTACAAAAAAATGTGCCCATCTGTCCCCAGTTTGACCATTTTTGTAAAGTTTATAATGTTACTTCCTGATTGAACATGAGCAGCAACTGTTACCTAGCAACCAGACCGTAAACAAGGGTCAAAATCCATATAAATTACACTCCAGTTAGGAATGGACGATAAATAATCCATGATAACATCTTTATTTTGTTGAATGATCGTTTAAACTGTCAGAAAATTGTGTCAGTTGCTGTAAATAGTCCTTTTTTCCCTATTTCCAATGGTACGCCGTCAGAACTCAGCACTACAGCACTGTAATTTTAAGCTTTTTCTTCAAACACTGCAACTTCGTGGATAAATTAAAAACTGTGATAGACATTCACCACAAGTGCACTTAGTCATAATTAGAAAAACATATCATATAAACTTTAACCATAACCCTGTCCTGAAACTTTTTGAGATTGCCTCCCTTGCAAAGTCTCTGAACTAAAAGCTGTAAAAGACTTTGTGTGGTATTTATTACAAGAAATGGTGATAATATTCGCACTCCGTTATGAGCCCGAAATGCAAGCAAAACAAATATCTGCCCTTTGGGAACTGTAAGTACCATAATGTCTCATGGTGCTTTCTTTTTTTCTGCCCTCTTTAGACAACAAAACATTTCCTCCTCTTATTTCTGTATAAAGAGGCCACTCTGCGCACTAATGCAGTGATTTGCAAACCTGTCAAACAAAGTACCACCTCCGGTATAAATCACACTGAGACCAAATCCAAACATCAAATAAGCCACATTCAAGACTCAAACTCTCTGTAATTATGCTAAATCAGAAACCTGAAGGCATTAGCTCTAACATTTGCTACAAAGCTGGACCTGGAATGCCGTTATTTGTCATTTACTGATAGTCATAGACAGTGTAATCCTTAATTTGTCCAGGACTGTTCCACGGTAGAAAAGGTTTCAGGGGTAGTCATCTGTTTTTCTGTCACTGGTTTGAAAATCAGGACGTTACGACTTCCATCTAAAAGTCATTCTCAATTTGTAGAGAGTTCTTGATATTAGCCTGTCTTTGTTAAACCAAGGTTCAATTTACAAGTCGTGTAGGGCAGTGTCCCAAGGTAAAACAATAGGCCGGTCATATGCTAATCACTGCTTTCAGGTGATGATGCATTCCAAATTTCCGTGCCTTCGGTGGGACTGCAGAGCGCCGTGCATCTTCATCTGAAAGTCACAAATCAGGTTCGGACCATAGAACTATAATAAAACCTGGAAGATGAATCCAAGATGGCCGTCCTGTTTATCCCTATGGAGAGTGCTCATTGGCGTATGACCCCAAAAAAGTTTCTTACTTCCGCATTTACTTCCTGATACGGAGGCTGACATCTTTGTTTTACTTCCTGATACGATGGCTGCCATCTTTGTTTTACTTCCTGAAACGGAGGCTGACCTCTTTGCTTTAGGGCGCCACGTGACGACAATCCCCCACTTCATATTCATTCATTCATTTTCTACCGCTTATTCCCGCGGGTGACTGGAGCCTATCCCAGTGACTTTGGGCCTTAGGCGGGGTACACCCTGGACAGTGGCCAACTCGTCGCAGGGCTGACACAGAGAGACAGAGACAAGGACAGACAACCATTCACTCTCACATTCATACACTATGGACAATTTAGAGTTACCAATTAACCTACACAGTCATGTCTTTGGACGGTGGGAGGAGCCGGAGAACCCGGAGAGAACCCACGGTAACACGGGGAGGACATGCAGACTCCACCCAGACTCCACCCAGAGAGATCGTGTGATGTTAGGGTGGTTCGGAATTCGAAAGCACGATGTTGGGGTGGTCTGGGATTCGAACCCACGATCTCCTTATTGAGAGGCAGAAGCTCTAGCTGCTCTGCCACCGTGCACCCCAGAAACGGTGCAATTATAATGAGCAATTTTAGAAAAAGGCTGGTTCCAAGAGGCTGCAGTACCTTGCACGGCCACAAATCAATCTGGGACACAGACAGAGGGGGCGTACCTTATCCAGTTCATTTAATACATCCATGGTTCAGACAGCTAACAATAAGACTGTTTACAAGGCTAATGTGGAAACACACAAGATTGGTCTCAGGTGAAACCAGACAATGTAAACCAGTCGTTTAACAAAGTTATTATCAAAAACTGTGCTCTACTTTCACTGCTCAGAGTAGTATACAGATGAGAACAACTGTCAAATGTCAAAACATTTTCCAAACAGTGTCCAGATGTTTACTCCTGAAACCTTTTCTATGATAATCACAGACAGTCTAGAAAGAGTCTAGAAATGAACCAAAGCTCATTCTGCTGATCGTGGGCTTGAGAACCACCACGTTAAAACATAACTTTTACAATTTGTTCTTATCAGTAAAATCTGAGGACACAGATTGTTAATGTTTATGAAATATAAAGCAGTAAAATCCTACACAGATTACGTAAACTGAAAAGTATTTAAAAGAACCACGAGTCTAATAGTTGAACACAGAGCAGATTAAGTCATTGTTTCCTCATCTCCTGTTGGTAATTGTGACATGTCCCACACACATCGAAGAAGCCTGTTTAGTGGTTGTTGAAATGAGTTGTGTCGGTGGAGCTCGATTGCTTCCTGGGAACTCCCTGAGGCCGCAGATCTGTTTGTTCTGACTGATAGCACGGCTTAAGTGTATCTCTGTAATATTACCACTAAAGGGCTATAATGAAATATCATGGAAAGAAGAGATAACAGTGGACTGCAGTCTGTATTTTCTGATAAGAGTCAAAACAAAGGCTTGGGCCACTGGTGATAACAGACTATAAGGACATCTTCTGGTGGTACGCTGGAGTGTTTAAAGCACATTTAAACTGGATTGTTTGCTCACTCACAATGGCAACAAAACCTTTCGGATTTTTCTGGTGTTTTAACATTGTTTCTTCATCAAATATGTGTGTGTGTGTGCGTGTGCGTGTTTGTGTGTTTGTGTGTGTGTGTGTGTGTATATCTCCAAAGTATAAAAGCCAATGTTCATCTAGAAACTCTGTCATTTATTGTAACTGTTACGAGTATTTATCTAACTTTATTTCTGACAAATTGGAAAAGCCAAATGTCAAATCAATATGGAGATTTGTGCACATAAATCCCTTTGTGGTGAAGCAGCGCAGGCTAAAGAGAAGACGACTTCAATTCAAAGTTCAGAGAATGTTAACTTTATTTATTCTTTCAGCTTGTCCCTTTTCATTTCAGAGTCAATCGCACAGACTATTGCAGAATGCTCACCCCGTTACAGTCGAGTTTGTATTGTGTGTGAGGAGTTTTGTAGTCTGGGTGAAGTGTCTTGCACAAAGACAGAAAAATATAATATGATGATGACAACCTGTTGTATCAGTGTAAGCTGCCAATTTTCTTTTTTTTCTTAACGATCAATTGTCTGCATGTTCTAAGTGTTTTAGAAACCACATATTATGGTAAATACGTTGTTTGTTTCTTTATGGCTAATCAAGAAAATACAGGTAAAGTGGAGTGGTTTCTGGCTTTTGAACTTTGAAATTAGGTAATGTGAGGGGCAGAAGAAGCAGGACCAGGGTAGAAGGTACAAAAAGGCCATTACTGATCGATCGGGGTGCTTCACTTTATCTTGTCATGGCTCCACACAAAGTTCGAACAAGAGGAACAAACCTGATATACATTTATGCTAAATAATTTGCATAATGAGTGCCAAGTACAGAACCTATGTTTCTAAGAACATAACAAAGTACAAAAACACCTTAATCAAAGAATCAGGATCAGAATCGGTTTATTGCCACTGTCAGTGATCAAAATTCACAAACAACCTGCTTTGACATAACATAACATAAAACAATGAATAAAATAGTAGCACGATGTATATTTTTAAAAATGCATGCATAACAGAGGCCCTTGTGCGCAAAGATTGGCTGCAGTAGACACTTAAATATACACAGAAGACGCACGCAGACAGCATGTACGGTCACACAATATTTGAAGGCAGATGTTGGATGACCTTTGCTTCTAGAAAAAAAGTGTTTTTCCCAAATATCGAATAAAACACACTTTCAAACTGCATTTGAGTGTTGGTTGTTGGTTATTTGTGCTTTTTATTTATTTAAATGTAATTGTATTTTAATTGCATGGGCTTGCTTTAATGTCCTGTGACTACTTTTATTGCCTCTGGTCGAATTAAACTGAATATTTAACTCTTTATTGTTGTTGTTAATGCTGTAGTTGCGCTGGTGCAGGTTCCTCTGTCCTATCTTAGTTTTGTTGTGCATAACATCAATACAATAAATATAGATAAAACAGACATTCAAAGAGTGAGTTGTGTAGTTTGGAAAATGCACCCTCAATATATGTCTCTAAACAAAGCCAAAGAAGGTGGCAGCTTCAAAACAACAAGCAGGCACCGACAATTCAACAGTGCATTAGAACAGGAAATGTGTTGTTTACGGTTTCATTGTTTCGTGTTTCAGAGAATAATGGGACCACGAATGAGTGACAACAGGATTTTTCGGGGCACACGGAGTTCACATGTGTTGTATAGAAAAGCCGTTAATCCTTGTGTGACTGTTCTGGCAGCAATAGCGAAACAATACTGTCATTTTGCACTGAATGAGTAATGATTTATGCGTGTTACCTCCTGCTTATGAGTGACAGTAATAATAATAAGTAGCATTCATTGTATTCAAGAATCTGATGTCATAATTTCCGGTGGCGTTTAACTTTAACACAGTAAGCTGTGCATTATTTGTATTATTAAACATGCTTTGAGTCTTGCTTTGGCATTTTATGTTTTAGAAATAAGAATGTGACTACTGAAAGCACATTTCTTTACATCTTTGAGGCAATCCCTCTCGATTTGTGTTAGCGCTCCATCTACTGGCACTGGAGAGAATTACCACAAGGAAATAAACAAAAGTTACCTCGCCCCCTGGTGCTGATGTACGCCCGCATTTGGAGTGAACGGGATTGGATGACAGAAGTGCTCAGAACGAGTCTGACGGTAATTTATGGTCTTAAAAACAACACAGAAGATCTCAGAGCTCTAATTATGACATAAACCATGTGTTTAGTGAAGCTCAGATGGAAGAGGATTTACTAAACAAGATTCAGCAAACAAGAGTGAATGACGCTACTCCAGTACAACTCCAGGTTTGTTTTTGATGAGGGAAAAAGATAAAAAATGGTTTAAAGCCAAACTAAATAACATCAGCGACAGAGCTTTTCCCTTCCATTTTATTGAATTAAGTACAATCACATACAAAAATATGTCATGTTGGTTTCTCAGGAGAGTGTCCAAAGTGTCTTTGGGTCGGCGTCAGGAAATGTTGCAGCTGGTTTTCTGCCCAAAGACAGCAGGGGGCGACGGCAGGGCTTCAAACGCCCCGAAAATATACATTTCCAACCGCCACACAGACTTACAAAGACATTTAATAAGGTTAAAATGTCACTGAGTTCTGCTTCAAGGTGATTCTCAGTTTTAGCAATTATTATCTGATAATCTAAAAGAATATAGAAGCAGACTATTTACACATATTGAATCATCAGCGGTCCACACATTTGCAATAATAATGTAATATTACTTTGAAGGGCGCTTTTTACTCTTTTGAAACGTGAAAAACAGAACTAGTGCACTTCTTGTTTCTTGTATAAAATGCTCTATAAATAGATGCAGAGAAAGGGCTGCGGTCTCACCTCACTTCAACTGTCAACAGTCGTCACTGTCAAATTTGTTTTTGACTCACGATTTGCCCAATTATTACAGATATATTAACTATAAACCACCTCAAAATTTCTACACACTCTACCACAAAACATTGACCTGTTCTCCAACTCATTTTTATCTGTAGTTAAGAATAGAAAAGAGTGAGAGCAGACACCAGCCTAGTCATGAAATATGCAAAGGTTTAATTATTAACAAGGCATTTTTGGAGTTTGAAATTTATTCTGGGTTAGATTGTATGTACAAACCCACAGTGAATGATCTGCCCTTTTATGAGAAATGTTCGCATCATTTTATTTTCTCCTCTTGATGTTGTACCTTGATCTGTCTTGCTTTTCCTTCAACTTTTTATCCATTTCCAAGTTTGTCCCCGCCAAGCTTTCGTCTCGTTATTTTTTTTTCAGTAAAGCATGGGTAAAAGTTGAAAAAAAGTGCCACGGTCTACAGTCATTATTCAAACTCCTCTCTCCAATTTACTGTCCCGCTCCGAAAAACAGCCACAGTGAGAAATGGGGACACTTTTCATCCCAAACTTTAAACGGCGCCAACAAAAGCTACTCCAGCTTGACTCGACAGAAGCAGCACCGTACACGAAGAGTCCTCTGTCTGCTATTTTAGACAATCCTCTTTTCAATTCTAGTGTAATTCGCCAGCATGAGAAACCAAAAAAGAAATGAGGACAGCTTTGCAGAAACAGATTCCTTGCACAAAATCTTCAGTGCCACAAATATGCATTAGGGGTGAAGAAAGGCCGGGGAAACTCGGCAACTAATCATATACAATGAATGTGCATGTGTGACACTGCACAAGTGGGATGGGGATTTTATTTACATTGATTGTTTTATGATGATGATGATGATGATTTTTATTCATAGAGCGCACTCAAAGCGCTTTATCCCTTTTCATTACTATTTTGTGGTGGCAGTATGGTTTTAGGGAAATTTGTTTTGTCGGAATCAGAAAAGGTTTATTGCCACTGTCAGTGAACAAAATTCACAGACTAGGAACCTGCTTGGGCAGTAAGGTGCATCAAGGTAAAAAGTATTCACCTTATTCCGGAAGTTGCCATACGTACCACCATCTTGTTTCCGTTGTAGTTTACATGGAGCAGACGAGCTCAACAGAAAATAAGTTCTACATGGACTAAAAAGCCGTTTTCAGGCTGACCAGGAAATCGGTGCGTTGTTGACTTGCTCGTGTTCATTAAACATTTTACACAAATCAACATACTTTACGTAACATTTTAGCGGCGAGACTTTTCCCTCGTTCGTCATTAGCTTTAACGGGAGTTCTCGTCAAATGGAAGTGCGTTTACAACAAAAGTGCAAAAAAACGGCAAAAGTAGGCGAGGTCAATAGACTATGCTAAAATAAGACAAAATAAAATAAGGGAATAAAAGTTAAATACAGTTTATACAATGACAACGAGATCAGAAAGAACATTAGTGCAGACTTACAGTGCAAACAGTGGTATATGTGCGGTATTATTTACAGCCTTGATTTTAAACCGGTGTGCCGGGGAACACTGGTGAGGCTGGAGGTTTTGCCAGGTGCGCCTTGAAAAAATGTCCAGTTTGAGTTAACAAATGCGGATGTGATTGACCATTTTACCTTTTTGGAGTGTCCTGCACCAAAAAAACATTGATATTGCCGAATTTAAACAAAAAGACAATGTCACAGATTTAGCTCATTATATCACATTTGATTTGATTCTATAGAAGTAGGTTGTGTGCCGTGGTAGCTTTAAAACCTATATAGTGTGCCCCAACTGACAAAAACTTGTTTCCATTATTAAAGTGACAGGTATTATTATGGTGGCAGGTGTTATAAAGTGTTCATGAGTCCGACGGCAGAAGGAAAGAAACTGTTCTTGCGGCGGGAGATTCTGGTCCAGATGGAGCGGCTCGTCTCCAAGTCATGTGTCCTACAATTCAGCCTTTTAGGTTTTATAATGATTATTTTTTATCTTTTAACCCATTTTAGTTAGCATGTTTTATCTGGTTTTAGTTTAGCTTCTAGTTTCTTTGTCTAGTTCTTTGATTTCACGACTTTTAGCTCCTGCCTCACTTTGGATTTTGCCATAAGTTTATTCATTTGATTTCAGCCACTGACAAAGTCAAGTAAAAAAAAATGCACATCACTAAGCTGTTCCTTTAGCTTTTTTGAGCTTTTCACCATGTTTTGTTGTTGTCCTCTCATAAAAAACAAGGGGAGTTGTTAAATTACGAGTCTTTTTTTAGTACTCTCAGAATACTCAGTTTGAATTTTACCCATATTGTTACATCACAGGTAACAATCCAGACCAGAAAACATTGCCGGACTCGTTCTGCCATCAAACTGTGTAATTTCCCTCACATGCTCTTGTTAGGTGCACCTGTACATTTGTATTTTTACGCTATTTCCCACATAAAGTCTGTAGTTTGGTCTTTGCTGTAAGGCTGTAAGTGTGCACCGCAACCTTTGATTTCAAATGGACCAGATGTGCGCTTGTTTGGTGCAAATCTGGTTTGATAGAGCATTCACCTCTGCAAAAGCAAACTGTACTAAACTGTAAATTTACTGTGGTTTGCTTCAATCTGAGCTCAATAGGAACACAGCACCACAAAAAAGAAATTAAGGATATTTAGAGATTTTAAATGGTCCAAATGAGTTTTTTGAAAGGATCCCCAGGCAGTGGCGGATGGCATTCAGCAGCTAATGTTTTAAATAGGTTAAATTTGTGGAGACTTTTTAACCCACATCAAGGGCAAATTGCCATAAATCAAATTCATCAAATCCTCAGATAACATGCATGGGGTTAATGGGCGACGTCCAAACTCCATTTTGTATATTCTATTTCATTTTCATTAATAAAAGTTTTTCAGGACTTGATTTTCAAATGCCAACTTTACTGTGTAACTTTTCAAATGATTTATTATGTAGCTTACTTCTTCTGCCACAAACCCCAACCCCATCTTCCATTTTACAGCAAGAAAATCTGAGGTGAAAATGGCTCACTCAATCTTTAATCTGCCTGGTACATTGCAGTGGCTCAAATCCAAAGATCTGTCCATGGGTTGCCAGATCTGGGTTTACACTTGTGATGTATTGCCAGAGCTGGTTGCCATGTTGGATCACAGCCCAAGCATTTAGAAGTGTTAAGCGTTATGCAACTTGCTTCTCAAATGGCTATAATTCAAAATGACAGAAAGGAAATATTCAGAATTTTAAAGCTGGAGAATGTGTGTTGAACAGATTCTTAATTAGCTCATAAATGTGCAGATTATGCAGAGAAGGATATGGCTCGTCACAGATGGAAAACGTGCTAAAAGAGCTTATGTTCCTTGGAAAAAATACATCAATATTTAAAAACAACAGAAGTCTGATGTTATTGCATGGAAAGATAAGCCAAATTCATTAGAAAATGAAATGTTTTTAAGTCGCGTTATCTCACTTATTATTGTCATCCATTTGATCCACGGTTCTGCAAAGTGAAATACTTTGTGTCTTAATCTTAATGGTGCAGTATGTAACTTTTCTAGTGGAGCATCATAGAGACCAATAACACCACCAGGCCAATTCACAGGTCATAAAAATAAAACAGCCTGCGCTCCAAATGAGGCCTGAATTGTAAGTACATGGAGTTGGTAATTACAAAAAACAAACTGAACATGAAACATTGAGCCCCTCCACGCAAAGTGTGTCCAGTCCACCATGTGTCCGCGAGAAGCCTCTTCAGGGACACGACTCAGAGGAGAGCCTTGAGGAACTTCAAGAGGAGAGAGTTTGCTGGAAGTCATGCTTGGTAAAAGTGTTCAATGTCATTTATTTCTTTAGAAAAGCCAAGGCGTTTAATTAACCAGTGAGCAAGTGTAAAACGCACACAAATGAATGATCATAGGTGTGGCTGAAAGATTCAGGTTCCAGTTTCTCCCAAGAAGTCCTGCCCAAACCCAGCACAAGGTCTAGAGATGGTCCCGTGCAGCAATTGGTTGAGGACTGTGTCAAAAGCAGAGGAGCTAATAAAGGATATCTTACTTTACAAGCAGCAAACCTTACACAGTGCACCTTTAAGGCACAAAAGAGCCACTGAAAAGCTTAAAGGAGAACTAAGTAACTTCAGCGACAGAGCTCCCGCTGCAAAAAAACTGCCAGTAAAAAGATGCCAAAAACGTTTTCTTCCCCTTCCTTTTTATTGAAATAATGAAGTACAATCATAAACAAAACCATTTCACGTTGCCAAATATAAAAAAATAGAGCCAAGGTATCTCAGCAGAGTTGTCTTCGGGTCGGTGTCGGGAAAGCTGCAGTTGGTTTTCTCTGCAGAGACAACAGGGGGCGATGGCTGGGGCTTCAAACGCCCTGAAAATACATTTACAACACATGGACTTACAAAGACGTTTAGTAAGGCAAAAATGTTACTTAGTTCTACTTTAAAAAACAATAGTTGGCCATGAATTGATACAGTTCAAAACCACTTTCTGAATCCGAGGCTGCAACAGAAACTGGGACACCTTCTTTTTTGCAGCTTCTGTCAATAATATATTGATTTAAGAAAGAACTGAACTTTCACAAAAACATTTTTTAATGATGGCTTTGGATTCCAATCAATGGTACTGGTGTATTTTGCCTGTTACATTTCTGCACAGAGCTGCTTTCAAAATTCTGTCATTGTTATTTTTGCCAACACTGTTTTTACTTTTTACACTCATGCTTTTTTCACTTTGTCATGAGGCAGTTTATAGTTTATGCTCATATAATTGTTGTTGCTTTAATCAGTGTAATGAGTCAAGTATAATTTACTTCAACTTTTATTCAATTAATTTATGATATCTTGGCAAACCACCATCTAATACAAATGGTTGTTCATGTCAAGCACAGCCCACGAGAAAAACAGTTTTCTGCTTGCTTTTCTGATTTTCTCGACGTGCTCATTACTGGACTTACTCTTGCAATGCGGCGGTGTAAGCCTCCCTGTCAATGTCTGAAGCTATAGAGGCAAAGACTGACAAATACAACATTGCAATTATGTTTGAACTGCCATGAAACGTCAAATCCAAAAGACCTCAATCTGAGTGAAGGATAAAGAAATGAGCGATGATTGGGGCTGATGACATGTTCGTCTTCAACTGGAGTCTCACGTCTGTCAATCATGAGACAAACAGTCATACCTTTGAGCTGGCTTACATGTTTTTTCTTGTATTTGAAGAAAATGTTCGTACGATTACTGCCATCAAATGATATTATGTCCCTATAGCATATGGTTTAGAAAAGCAAAGTGTATGTGGCCCTGATGTTGACCTTGCTCGGAGATAACGTTCTGCTTTTCACTGTTAATATGTACATTATAACATTTTCTCAATTTGTCCATTTTTTACTGTTTCAAAACAGAACTAGTTGATGTTAAAGTCTTTACATCAGTCACATGTATTGGTCACTTTCGTAGGTCAAGGTCAGATGTATTTGAAGTGCTTCACATGACGTAAAGTAAAAACAAGAATAAAACGATACAAACGATAATAAAAACAGGAGCATGTATTACATAAAGTGCTCAAAAGTGATTTGCACTTTCCCAATGCAGTCCCATAATCCTAAATATTCACTGCCATGAGTTTATAAGCACTAACAACAACGATACGCTAACAAACATTAGCATGATAACGACACACTTCCTGCTTCTCATAGAATAAAACACTCTTTAACCCTTTACCTAATAACCACATAAAAGGCCGTTTTTACATATTTTGAAATAATATAGTATAAAGTATAGAGTATAAAATTGTCAAAATCTTAAATGTAAAAAAGAAAAATGTGTACAAAATCAAAAGTGGTTATATTTTTGTAACATTTTGTTATAGACATAACGCAGCATTGCAAAGTTCACACTTCCAGATCGTACACCTTTTGCACACTCTGCAGGTTGTGCGGCCCTTGGTGGACCTCTCAGCAGCAGAATTCTCAGAGTGTCGACAGGGAGGTGGAAGAGAGAATAGTCATTGCTTGGGGTAACACAGGGGTTGATGGCCATCCTCTTTGGGAGGCACACAAAGTAGCTGCTCAGACAGCGCTTCAAGAAACTACTGCCAGGTCATGTGTGTCTGACGCTGGCTGGCACACACCTCTTTGTGGATGACAAAACTATTTGTCGCGCAAATGTCAAGGAGGTGCTGAAACATGGTGGTTATCCACCTCTTTGTTTTGCGGTGGATGGAGTTGGTACCAAGGAGTAGATCGGAGGTATCACCCCACATATGTACTCAGTCACGGCAGTGGGCCTCTGTACAGTGACCTGCTGGTACTGCTGACCCTTCTTTTCCCAGCGCTGCACTGTGTCTCCTGAGTAGACAGGACGGATGCTGGAACAGTGGGAGACTTCTCGAGTGTCCATCCACTTGATGAACAGAAGGTCCCCGCCTCTTATCCAGCGGATGGTTCTCCTCGGTACGTGCCGCACACACCAAATCCCTGGGAGATCAAATGGCAGAAGAGCAAAGGAATGGTGTAGAAGTTGTCCATGTAGATTGTGTAGCCTGTGCCCAAATACTCCTTGTTGACCAGCTCTGCAACAACATCAAAGGACCACCCCTTCCCCGAGCCTCATGTTGTGGACTTTCCAGTGTAGAGGATGTAGTCCACTGTGTAGCCGTTCACATCCATCAATTTTACTTTAAAAGCACCTTTTAAATATCAAGATAGATATCATAATTGTGGACTATAATCTCAAGTAGTAAAAAACAAACAGGCAAACAATACAAGGTCCCGAAGTTCTTTATAAATATACTGGAGAATATTCAACATAAACCCCTGTCAAACTCACTCACTGTGGAAAGAGCAGACAAAACTGTTACTAAAGAGAGAATAAAAACATATCATTCAAATAAGAGGAGGGCAATATTTTATTAATATGTACAGTAGATAATATTGTGAAAGTTGTATGCAAAATTTGAATATCTCATTTGTTTATCATTTTAAAAATGCTCCAAAAAGAGCTGATTATAAACAAAATGGAAAGCAATGTTATAAACGTTCCAAGAAGGTGATATTTCTGCACTTTTGTGATTCATTTTACAGACATTTCGCATTTGTCTGCACATTTGCAAGATTTTTTTTTCTGTCAGTTGCACTGAGTCAAAAGCACTACAGTTGAATAGAATGTTAAACTTGTGATTTATTCTTTGAAAGTCGCTGGTGGGCACTTTGATAATGTCTTAGTTCAGTTTCCTGGTGTAAAAGGCCTCTTTGCTTTTAGGGATCGTAAAGAAAATGAACCAAGGCAAATTTAATGTTTTACGAATTAAGTTGAGATAATGGACAATTAAAGAAATGGGGGAACATAACATTGCAATTTAAATGTGTATAAAGCAGGTTGCTGTTGGGGCATAAAAGTCCAGTTGTTATTCTTGTTTTATCGCAAACGTGAGGAGTGAAGCCAGACGAGGCTATAAAGTCGATGGTATAAGAGACATTTTCAGCTTTGATGATCTGTCCTGTGCGTCTAGTTTATAGTCTTACATATTATTTTGAATGTTCATTATCCTTTGATGACCCTTTAACACTGAGTTCGACTGGTGTTTGGATTCTTGCAGGGAACACAAAAGCACTGCGAGAATGGAAGAAAGTTTTGCCTGAAGTTCTTAAGTACTATTTCAAAACCGTTTGTATGAATTGAAACACTGTGTGATTCTTTGTTGTTGCTGAGAAAAACACAATTATTATGAATGGTCTTTTTTAGATTTGCACAATTTTAAACTTTTAAACTGAGATGGGAACGAATTTCATCTTCTTTGCTGCTTCTGTTAGTATTACGTTAATCACAACAGTTTTGGGAAAAGAACTACAATATTTCTTTTAACAATGACTTGACATGATTCAGTTTTTCTCAAATACGCAAAAGCAGCCCGGCCTCTGTCTGTGTGGAGCTGCTGCTGTCATTTTATGTTTTTCTCAAAAGGTTGTGGTAGTGTTTGGTGAAGTGTTGGGGTTTTATTCAAGGACCCCAACCTCAGAAGAATATGAATCAGTATGTAACGCATGAATTGAATGATCATGGTCGGCAAAGTCATATTGAAATGAGAAGCAAACCAGAAGACGGAGAGGAAGGGAGCAGGTGTAAGCACAGGTTTGGGGCAGCGTGAGGTCCGGCTCCAGAACTATCTTCATTTTGTTGTACACACATAACACATTTGTTTTTGTTTTTAAACTCTTCCATTTCGAGCTTGGGAAAAAAAACATACGTCAAAATTCTTCACGCATCAGTTGTCTCAAGTCAAATAACTGCCATTATCAACTCCTGTACCTGTTTACCTCAGTGCACTTTGGAGACCAAACAAGAGCATCAAGGCCAGGACAGACAGGCTCCCAAACAACTTTTTCCTGTGCGTGACCAAAATACTGAAATGCTTTTCAAACTGTGCCTTTTCTGATTAAAACTTTTTTGTACAATTGTAATAAAAGTTACAGATGCCAGAAGTTGCCTGGATGAACTCTCTCCACACTAGATGAACTGCTCCTCATCTGCCTGGAGGAACTCTCTCTACTCTAGATGAACTGTTCGTCATCTGCCTGGAGGAACTCTCTCTACTCTAGATGAACTCTTCGTCATCTGTCTGGAGGAACTCTCTCTACACTAGATGAACTGTTTCTCATCTGCCTGGAGGAACTCTCTCTACACTAGATGAACTGTTTCTCATCTGCCTGGAGGAACTCTCTCTACACTAGATGAACTGTTTCTCATCTGCCTGGAGGAACTCTCTCTACACTAGATGAACTGTTTCTCATCTGCCTGGAGGAACACTCTCTACACTAGATGAACTGTTTCTCATCTGCCTGGAGGAACTCTCTCTACACTAGATGAACTGTTTCTCATCTGCCTGGAGGAACTCTCTCTACACTAGATAAACTGTTCCTTATCTGCCTGGAGGAACTCTCTCTACTCTAGATGAACTCTTCGTCATCTGTCTGGAGGAACTCTCTCTACACTAGATGAACTGTTTCTCATCTGCCTGGAGGAACTCTCTCTACTCTAGATGAACTCATCGTCATCTGTTTGGAGGAACTCTCTCTACACTAGATGAACTCTTCGTCATCTGTCTGGAGGAACTCTCTCTACTCCTGATGAACTGCTCCTCATCTGCCTGGAGGAACTCTCTCTACACTAGATGAACTGTTTCTCATCTGTCTGGAGGAACTCTCTCTACACTAGATGAACTCTTCGTCATCTGTCTGGAGGAACTCTCTCTACTCCTGATGAACTGCTCCTCATCTGCCTGGAGGAACGCTCTCTACACTAGATGAACTGTTCCTCATCTGCCTGGAGGAACTCTCTCTACTCTAGATGAACTCTTCGTCATCTGTCTGGAGGAACTCTCTCTGCTCTAGATGAACTCTTCGTCATCTGTCTGGAGGAACTCTCTCTACACTAGATGAACTCTTCGTCATCGGTCTGGAGGTACTCTCTCTACTCCTGATGAACTTCTCCACATCTGCCTGGAGGAACTCTCTCTACACTAGATGAACTGTTCCTCATCTGCCTGGAGGAACTCTCTCTACACTAGATGAACTCTTCATCATCTGCCTGGAGGAACTCTCTCTATAGATGAACTGTTAACCATTTGATCAGTTCCTTTGAACATCTGCTCTCTGTTATTGACCAATGAGCGTTTTAATGTCGTCCACTGAAGCACCTGCTTTTGTGATTTTGAGAGTTAGAAATATTAACTGAATTGAAAGAAATAAATGAACTTTCAAACAAACTTAATACAAAAACTTTACATCTTATTAATATAAAATAAGATGCACACCAGTCCTCTTTTGTCAAAGATTAATATCAGAACAAAGAAAGTGTTGTTTACATTTATGTTAATCATAAATGTAATGCAAATATTACTTTTTTGCATTGTTTGTCCTCAAGGCTTGCAGGAAAAACACATGGAACATTGACGTTGTTGCTCTGGGCTATAAAATAACAGCCTATACACTCTTCCCACACAGCTGAAAAAGTGGGATCTGGAGGTGGAGGTGAATAGATGTGTTGCCACTCAAGCTGTGCCCTATTGGATTTCGGTCAGAGGAGCATGGGGGTTAGTCAATAGGTTGGGTTCAAATGACAATGCAACAACTTTTCAAACTGTCAAATGTGTAAAGGTAAGCTGAAGGGCAGGGCAGAATTCCATGGTACATTTAGTGTCTAACTGTGATCTGGTTTATGATTCATATCGCTCCAATGTTCTGTTTACGTTTAAAATCTGTTCTGCCCTGGCACAGACATGTTGTAAAAGCAGAAAGTCTTGCTCACTTCTTGAAAATGTTGGCAAAGGCTGCGTACGAATGTCCACTCTTTTCTCTACAGAGGGCGCTATTTGGGGCTCATGCCATTTTTAGTGGCTTTCGAATGTCCAGAAGGTGAAGAAGTGGTGAACTCATAATTTCCCACTTTGCATCTTGAAAAGTAGTGACCACTGGCAGCTGAAAAAATCACGAAGAAATCAATGGGAAGAAAATGTCTGACACACACAGAACCAACAATCAGTCTGAATTAAAGTAGAACTAGGTAACATTTTTACCTTATTAAACGTCTTTGTAAGTCCGTGTGGTGGTTGGAAATGTATTTTCGGGGCGTTTGAAGCCTCTGTCGTTGCCCCCTGCTGTCTCTGAGCGGAAAACCAGCCTTGCAACTTTCCCAACGTCGACCCGAAGACAACTCTCCTGAGAAACCATGGCTCTCTTTTTTATATTTAGCGACATTAAATGTTTTTGTGTGTGATTAAACTTCCTTATATCAATAAAAAGGAAGGGGGGCCATCATTTTACGAGACCTGCAGGGGGAGCTCTGTCGCTGAAGTTACTGAGTTCTGCTTTAATTTGAAAATTGAGTTATTTGATAGACTTTGGATTAAATGGGACTTTTATGTTGGTTTGGATGTATAGATGGCAATGGATATGTAGATTATTTCCAAAGACAAAAATCCAAGGCTCTGTCATTTTATAAAAAAACAAACTAATGTGTTATAGTGAGAGAAATGAACAACCCACCTCCTAAAGCAGACCGTTTAATATTTTAAAAGACGCATATTCTGCTACAGTGACTTTTTTGAGCTTTCGAACATGTTCTAAATGTTCCGTCATCAAAAACAGACCTGGAGTTGCATTCAGCTGCATTCACGCTGTTTTAAGGAATATTGCTTTGAAAATCCTCTCCGACCGTTAAATACATTTCCTGCTGAACTTCCTTGATCGCTGACGGTTTTTCCGATTTCATACTTCACATGCGAGAATCTTCTACAGTTTGAAGTCCTTAAGTCATCACAGACTCATTCTGAGCATTTCTGCTGTCTAAACACGGTCACTGCTACTACTAGCCTGACCATAGCATCTTTTAAAGTAATAGCATAACTACATTGTGTAAGCGTTAGGTGCCGTCTGCATACACTCAGCAAGTGCCAGCTCAGACAGAAGAGAAACTTATTCATTTAGTGCAGAATAAACTATTTTGTTTTTGTTTCGAAACATGAGACGTCAAATTTAAGGTACTCAAGAGCACAATTTAGCAAGTGCACTTGCTAACACAAATACAAAAATACAATCCAACAGGCAGACAATAGTAAGTGTAAATAGTAAGTGTAATAATTAGGGACATCACCTTTAAGCTCTGATGTTTACCCTTTGAATAAAGTGTTGATGGTGATGCCCTCTTCACTTGTTTGTTGTAAGCCTCTATTTGCATGTCGAGTATACTCCACAACTAAATACATTTTCATAATTCTTCACTTATAAAGGACCAGTGTGTGTGAGTTAATAGCTCTGTTTGAGTGTCATCCACTTATTAGTCACCTGCTTCTGTAGATTGTGAAAAGTGCATATTGGAAAACCACTTATAAAAGCCGTTTGTTCCAGTGTGATCTTATTTGTTCAAACGTGGCTTATATAAAATACACTTATTGGAATCAGAATGAGCAGTGTGTGGGAGTCTGTCATGATGCATGGACCTCTCTGTCAGATGTACGTTTTAGTGATCTATGGTTGAATAAACAGGAACTTGCTCAAGGCTAACGGTGAAGTTTTATCGTTAATCAATTCACGTTTGTATAACACCAACATTCAAAAGTTCAAAACAGTTAACAGTTCAGTGCAAATGGCTACAGTTCATTATCGTTTTTCTGTTTATTACTTTTCTACAATTTCACTTTTCACCCTTTTGAATTTCAATGATTTTTTTTTTTTTTTTTTTACACAATATCATGTATTTTTCAGCACAACATAATTCTGTATTATTTCTAGTCATAGACGAAGATCATTCTAAAACTACGGAAGGATCATTTTGTCCAGTTTGTGTGATTTTATCAGTATTTTCCAAAAGAGTATCTTGTTTCCGCACTGGTTTTAGCGATTAGTATCTGGGTGTATACAACTATAATGTCACTAGGGATGCAACAATATTTGATGTCATTTCATGTTCTTTTGATACGTCTTTCCGAGCCGCTGTGTTGTCATATATTTTGTAAAGGAAAAGCATTAGCGCTCCATCGTTCGCAAATTCAACTAAACGTCTCCCCAGAGACTTTATAGTTCTTATATTCTAACAAAGGTGGCTTTTATCTTTCAGTTAGTTTTTATTTTAGGTTGATACACCCAGGGATGAAAAAAAATAATAATTTAAAGACTCTTAACCCACTTTTGCTTTTATACATCATGAAATAAAGGCTCTCTCAATTCACCAGCAACTCGCGATAAAAGGCAATCTTTTTTCAGACAATAATTTTACTCAGAAAATGGGTCGTTAAGATATTTCTTTATTATATAACATCATTTCCACAGCACAGATACACGAGAGACGTGGAAAAGAGAAAATTATATTAAAAAAATATGTGATGTAACACACTGAATGGAGTCTAGTTTATATACAGCAATGTGTTGTTTATTTTTGTGTTTTTTTATTCTGATAATTACAACACAATGAAACTGAAAACTGAAAATTGTAAAGTAAAAGTTTTCACAGCACAAAGTCAGCGCGTTTATGGATTGTGTCCTCGCTGCTGGGGGACTGACAAAAAAGTTTGACTCTGAACTTTTGAAGGACCAGTTTCACCTTAAGTCGATAAAACTCACAAGGACAACAAGTCACAAGTCTGCTCCTTGCTTTGTTTAGGCAGAAGTGAGGACATTTTCTAAAACTTTCAGGACAAACGATTTCATAAGATGTTAAGTAACCTCATGTCGTAACCACAAAAACTGAAAATCAAAACATGTGCTCTTTTCTGATTGACATTAAAGGTGCACTATGTAACTTTTCTCCAGGGGGATCCTTTATCTGCTAGTCTATACGGAGAAGTCATTGCTTTGCCTGCATCTTCCACAGTATGGCATTAAAGTGTCTAATAAACTCTAGATGGAAATTGCCAAACTAAGGTAGTCTTGTTCTCCAACTTTTCACACATTTAGCTTTTCAAATTCCACCAGATCTAATTCCAGACTTAAAAGTACACAAAAAAAGGACTCAAGTCACATCTAAAAGTCCTAGTCAAATGTATTGATCTTGATAGATAATTGTGCTGATTTTTTTTTTGTCAAAGTAAGTGTCAAACTCAAACTTAATTTATGTTGTAGAGAAAAGTAGAGAAAAGTACTTTACTTTTAATTCTAGTATACAAATGTAGTGGAGTAGAAAACTGCCTGCAAATGTGGTGAGTATTCAACTAAATTAAAATAAATTACGGCTACTTGCCCTCAAAAATATGTTCTTCTGACTTGTAACTATCTTCTTATTTTCTTCTCAAGGCTTCAAGTTAAAGGGATTTAGTCTGAGTCAGACTTCCTGCAGGCTTAAATGTAAATGATTATTTATTAGGCCTGTTGCTAATGCTAAATGGCGTTGTTCTGTTTGTAGATTATAACAGAAGCCCACAGGTACGAGCGACCTATAAGCCGGAGTAAGCCTTCCACGCTAAGCCACATTTGATCCACTCCAATTGATTATTGCGTCAAAATGTCTCGGCAAACTCTGAAACCTATATTATTTTATACATTTTAGAATCACACTCTTCACTTCGACTGCAAAGAAACAACTGTGAAAGGAATCCATTCAGCTCCATTAAACCACCCCAAGTTTTCCAGTGAGTCTTTATTTGCATATCGACATTAGCACAACGAATACAATACAGTCAGTCTTTTAAATGGTCTTTGCAGATTTTCTTCAAATACAAGTTCATGTGGACGCTATGGAGCCTTTGGGTGATTTGATTGAGCAGAACGAGGCTGTACACAGAGGGGTTACAGGGGATCAGAGGAGCAAGAAGCAGAAAATTGGTAGAATACTGAATGGATCAATACAATATCTGACAAAAAGGTCCCAATGCCAAGAGCTCTGGTCCGAAAATAACATGATAATATGAGAGCTACAGTCTGGAACCTATTCTTTAAAAAATAATTCCTAAAAGAGAGTTCAATAAGTCTTTACAAAATGTGTCACAAAGGCATGAAAGACAAATTATTATTTAAATAAAAACCTTGAACAATGAAGAACAAAGACGTTTGGAATACATTTTCTTTCAGTCAACCGGTTTAGTGCTTATGAAGTGGAGAAATACAAAAGGATATCAGTGAGTGTATGTGTGTGGTTGTTACTGCTGTGGGTTCAATTCGGCTTTAACCATCTGCTGAATGTCTATACACCGTCTCGTCACCCATTTTGCTTAATCTGTTCTGTCAAATAAAGCCAGAAAAAAGTGTGACTTTAACGAGATAAAAACGGAACAAAAACACAACATAACATGAGGAAAACTACAAAAACAGACGCTTTCTCACTGCTCCGTCATGACATTCTCCAACATTCTTTCACACATATTTTGTTCATCATTCTCTTTCATCGTAGAAAGGGTTTCAGGGGTTGTCATCCGGACGCCGTTTAAAGATCGAGACGTTTCGACTTTTATCCCAAAGTCATTGTCAATCAGAGAGCTGGTCTGGGAACTTGGGCTTATATGCTGCTCTAAGTAGTGGGAGTCCTGCCCCCAGGGAGGAGTCACTGAAACCTGTCTTTGTTATAAAATTGTTTGTTTGTCACCTGGGATTTGATTAATTGGTCTATCTTGTTGATTAATAGTTGGCCTCACCTAGTTTCACCTGTGACTAAAGGTCTATTGTTCTATTGATAGCTGGCTGTTGCTCCCTCATCACTGCTGATTACCTCATTAGCAATTAGCTCATTCTCTTTCTACATTTTCAAAGTTGGAGTCTTTAGTTCCTTCCTTATTTTTAACATTAACCAAACACAGCTCAAATAGGTGCCAACTCTTTGCCTCTGATCAGACACAGTATGGGTGACTCGGGCAGGTCACATGGTAACCAGCCGTACATCAAAGTGCAGTCCCACACAGAGCACACACCGGATCCTGTGCCATTTTAACATTTCCAACATCCAATCATTTCTGTTAATACCACTTTTTAAGCCTTGACGGGGTATTCACTTTATCCCGGAGGTTGCTACGGGCGCCGTCAATGTTTGTGCCCCTCCTTCTGATCAATTCTACAGGGATTACAAACAGAGAAACGGTGCATTGTCGATTTGTTGGTGACATGAACATTTTATACAAATCAGTCTACTTTATGTCATATTTTAGTGGCAAAAAACTCTATTTAAGTGAATCCCCACACTACTAGAAGTGCCAAAACAACGGAAAAAAAGGCAAAAGCGGAAGGGGTGGAATAAGGTAGTTTGTAATATCTATTAAGAATTGTGTATTAGGTAGATTTACTCCAGAAAGGTTATCAAGATGAAATCAAGTTTATTCATAGAGCACATTTAAATTATCCATTGATATACACAAGCAATGCAAAGTGCAGTGATTATAACAAAGCACATTTTATTTTATTATCCATGTACGCACAAATATGACAAATAACCTGCACGTCATACTATTGTGTAATATCTCCATGGAGACCATCTTGTGACAGACCCTCCAGCAGAGGATTACAGAGGACCTTTAAGTGAGTCCACGTCTCACCAGCTCCTGCAGTATTGTGATTCTGGAGCGTTAACAGGAGAAAATAAATGGCCTATTGTTTTTTAAATGAGTTTGCACAGCGGTGAGTGTCTTCCCTCGTCACGCAGTCGCTCCCTGAAGCTGACAGAGTAGCAGCTCATCTCATTTCCTGCGTCGGCTCTGGGATGCTGGGTGTTTGGCCGATGTGTTTGACTGATACCGAGGACCCTGCAGAGACACTGGTCTGGATTTCGTCCCCAAACCTGGCTCCGTTCCTGTGCAGAGATGTGATCGAGCACATGGTTTAAATGAAGAGATGTTCAGTGTTCAGTGTTTTTTTTTTAAGCCAATACAAGATATGTCTCAGCATTTGCAGATTTCTTTTAACCAAAGTCCACTAAATTTAAGTAAAGATGTAATAAAGTTCTCAGATTAAATTTTTGTTTTTGTAAGAGGTGCAACTAACAATTATTTTGCAAATTGGTTAATTTAGCAATTATTCTTATTAATCAATTAATTGTTTATATATGATTTTTAAATTTGATCATGTTGAAGACAAGATGATGCCATTTGAGGACATTTTAATAAAATATTTTTTGTCTAAAACAAGGGCCTCATTTATCAAACCTTTGTGGAAAACACTTTACTGCACTAAGAAAGGAGCAAAAGCCAGATGTAATTCTCACTAAAAAGGACATTTTTGCACAGAATAATCATGCAATAGAATGCAAGGAAAGTAGTTTTAGGGGGGCTGACTGATTTCGGTGCAAACTCTTCGCTGCAATTTCTGCAAATATGTGACATTTGATTGTGACTTTTGGTGCATTAAAGGAACCCACTTACAAAGAAAATACATTTCAAACCAGCGTTAATAAAACAACAATTGCTTCGCCTGCAATGTGTTGACCCTGCCTCCCACAGATATTCCACTGGACCATCCATGCTGCAAAGTGAAAATAATTTCTCCCTGAATAGTTCCCCCTTGAGCACATTGACATAGATGCATCTGCTGAAAGGAAATGTTTGCTTGTACTTGAATAGTCATGTTTCCAATGTGTGTGCTCTAAATGAAAGTAATGCAAAATAAACACTGGTTTAGCCCGAAGATGAGCAATTTACACCATTTAACCAACGCTGATGGGGTAAATAGGCAGGGAATGGAAAACACATCACTGCAGAACAAATAAACAGTCAATAGAAATGGACTTGATTATTAAAACTCAAACATTTTAATTGGACATAACAGAGGGAAAAGAGTGGAAAAGATGTTGACTATGGTTAATTCTTACTTGTCAACCGGTGACAAAAAATCTTCGTTGGAGCTACATTTCCTCTCAGGCCTTCACAAAATTGTTGATTAAACCAAAAGAAATGGAAAATGAAACAATTATTGTTCAATAAAAGACAAGCAACAACCAACATTCACAGTTTGTTTCAATTTCACGCTCTCTTTGCTTTTTGGGAAATTTGGTTCTGAGAATTTAAACACCACATGTGCGAATTGTATCACTATTTGTAAATATTATTTTCCATTTAGCTTCTTAATCTGCTCACTGCAGAAACATTAAAGATACAAAATATTTGTTTAAAGCCACATTTTTTTACGGAAGTCTATTGTCCACTTTGTACAGTCTCGAACTAGTACAGTCGAAGTACAGTCATGGCCGAAAGTCTTCACACCAGTGAAAGTATTTCTCCCCAAAAAGTGTTGCAATTCCACTTTATTTGCTATACACGTTTATTTCCTTTGTGTGTACTGGAACAATAAAACCCAGGAAAAAAAGCAAATTTGACATAATTTCTTACAAATCTCCCAAAAATGGTCCGGACAAAATTTTTCACACCCTTAACTTAATTGAACACCCTTTTGCAAAAATAACTGAAGTCAATCACTTCCAATAATCATTAATAAGCTTCTTCCACCTCTCAACTGGAATTTTAGACCACTCTTCCTTTGCAGATTGCTCCAGGTCTCTCATATTGCAAGGGCCTTTTCTCAACAGCAATTTTAAGATCTCTACGTGTTCAATGTGATTGAGATCTGGACTCACTGCTGGCCACTTCAGAACTCTCCAGCGCTTTGTTGCCATCCATTTCGGGAGTTTTGATGTATGTTTGGGGTCAGTGTCCTGCTGGAAGACCCATGATTTCGGACGTAAAACCAACTTTCTGACACTAGGCCCTACATTGTGACCGAAAATCCTTTAGTAATGTTCGAATTTCATGATGGCTTGCACACAGTCAAGACACCCTGTGCCAGAGGCAGCAAAACAACCCAAAACATCTTTTTGAACCTCCAGAATATTTGACTGTAGGTACTGTGTTCTTTTCTTTGTAGGCCTCATTCCATTTTCGGTGAACAGTAGAATGATGTGCTTTACCAAAGAGCTTGGTCTCATCTGTCCACAAGAGGTTTTCCCAGAATGATTTTGGCTTACTCGCAAACTGCAGTCATTAATAGGGTCCGCCTGGGTCCCCTGCCATGGCGTCTCATTTTGTTCAAATTTCGACAGATAGTTTGTGCTGACACTGATGCGCCCTGAGCATCAGTGGACAGCTTGAGTTTCTGTGGAACTTGTTAAGGGCTGCTTATCCATCATCCGGACCATCCTGTGCTGCAATCTTTTCATCAGTTTTTCTCTTCCGTCCACATCCAGGGAAATTAGATGCCATGAGTCGCAAACATCTTGATTATGTTGCTCACTGTGGACAAAGGAGCATTAAGATCTCTGGAGATGGACTTGTAACTTTGAGATTGTTGATATTTTTCCTCAATTTTGGTTCTCACGTCCTCAGACAGTTCTCTTCTCCCCTTTCTGTTCTCCATTAAACCCCAGGTGGGTTTAAACAAGTGTCACATGCTTGAAACCAAGTTTTATCCATATTTTTATCCACAATTTTTGAAAGGGTGTGACTGATTATGTCAAATTTCCCTTTTTTCTGTGAGTGATAGTCAGAGCACCAGAGAGCTGCTGTATCTACAGTGCCTTATCACCACTGAGTATGGAGGCAATGAATAATGCACAAAACTGTAAAGGACCTTTGTGAGACCAATGCATTGATTGACTGATTGATTGATTTGTGCATATTTGAGTAATCTTTATTCTTCTGTGGACAAGATGTCAGTCCAGGTCTTGCACAGAATCTCCACGATACACAACCACTGCTCGTTACGTACTTCGTTCAGCTATTTTAGTTTCTTAAACAATGACAGACTTAGGATTCTGCCGCGTCGTGTAGCCATTTTGGTACAA
Source organism: Rhinogobius similis (assembly GCA_019453435.1). Classification (NCBI taxonomy): domain Eukaryota; kingdom Metazoa; phylum Chordata; class Actinopteri; order Gobiiformes; family Gobiidae; genus Rhinogobius; species Rhinogobius similis. Next base: position 11,574,334 of record CM033628.1, read on the forward strand.
ATTTTTTTAAAATCCCTCGGCTCTCTATTGTGAACTGCAGCTCTCCAAAAGCAACAACGCAAATCAGTGCCGCGGTTTTCAATCCGTAAGTGAGCGGACCTGTGTTTTCATTTAGTTGGTTTAAAACAATATTGCAATTTGAGATTTCCAAAATATAACATAATGATCCACGAGTTTTGCAGATTAGAACTACATAGCAGAATAAGTCTTCTTTAAGAGTAACACTGAGCAAATAGTAAAAATAGTACATAAATAGTAATAGTACATAAAAAGGACAGAGCTGTGTTTGACTCAGAGCTGACAGCCCCAGTTAGTCCCGTTTAGACCAACAGCCTTTAAGATGGGAACAAATCAGAACGATACGCGCACACAAGACCCCAGATGGTGGTATTATGATAGATCCTGGTTCCTGTTGTCTGAATAAGTCCAGGAGCAGAAATGTCAGGTCTAACGAGATTCTTCTTCTGCATTCACAGAAAGGTCATCACCAACCCCTTTGAACACCACAAGATAAGAAGAGAAAAGGGTGTGTGCTCGTTAAGTGAAAACAAATATCACTTTCTTGGTTCAAAATCAAGTCTCTTCATCTCAGACGTGCACAAATGAGGTGCTCCCGTCACAACATACATCGTCTTATCCAGGTTTTACTCACAAACATGTTTCGAGTAGGTGACATTCCCAACAGTGCAGCAATCCAAGGAAAGAAGAGCTTTGTGAGTCTCAAGTTATTCAGTTCAATTCAACTTTATTACGGACAGACAAATACAAATAAACTACAGCCATGTAACTGCACACTTGTGGCATGCTGACGGTGTTTAATATGGCTACGCTTTTGTGTTTTGCTATGGTTTATTCACACTGCTGCCAGTAGATGGCGTGCCAAGCCCAAATCCAAGTAAAGCAAGCGCTGCTGATGCAAATAATGTGTGTTTTAAATACAAAGGCATTAGTCTAAGTTGTAATAAATGCCAAAGGAAATGTACTCAAGCGTGTTTAAAGGCCAATAAGAACGCGCATAACAAATTGTGTGAACATTGTAGATAACATGTATTTGTCCCACAATGGGGAAATTCCAATGTTGCAACACTCACTTCAAGAATAGCAGAAACATTGAAATATACAATTAAAAAACAACATAAATAACTTCTCACACAATGTGCAGGTAGGGCAAAAATAAAGACTCTTATATACAATAACTGGTTATGACCATGGTTATTAACAGTGCAGCATGTGGACAGAATAAATACATATAAATAGCTGTTAAAGTGGCAAGGGCTCAGGCATTTAAAAACAAACAGAGCTGAGGAAACATACACCTCCAGTCTGAGTAACATCTCAAAAACAATTTACCCTAAACTTTCATCTAGAACTGTCAAAAGTATTGAAAATCAGATACTAATCGATACTAAAACAAGTATCAACACTAGATACTCATGTGAGCAAGTATCCACACGATCCCTTTTACAGAACAAATTTGACCCTTTGTGAACATTTTACAATGATGTAAAATCTTATAAAGGGCATTTGCCATCACTCTTGTGGTACATATTCTCCAGTGACACTTGAATCTGAGTGTCAGCTTCACAAAGGACCAGGGCCTTTATAGAATCTCCAAAGGATTCAAAACTATAACAAGATTTTTCTTTACTTTCAGAAAATATCCACAAGTACAAAGGACATGTTTATTGAGCTTTCTTGCACACTGGTTGCACCCGTCTGTAATCAGCAAAAGATGCGGTTCAGTGGGTTAATCACCCACTGTACACAGCAACATAACTTACTGTTAATGGCTGACAGGTAAGAAGGAAAACAAACAAGAGAATAAATATATATGTGTTGACATTTGGGGTCTGATCATTTAAACAAGAAAACATCATGTGTTACTGTCTGGCCAGATTAGGATGAATATGCATTGAAAGAACACAGGAAATTGGTTTGTGAACAACCAATAAAGATAAAAGTAGACAGTTTTGTTGCAGAGCAGTGGGTATAAACACGGTTCATTTTTAAGATAAATGATTGCTACGATAACAACACTGCGTGAGTTGTTACTAGATTGCGAGAAGCACAAGAATTGGCACTTTTCATTCCAAACTGTCGGGGATCCATTTTGATTTTTAAAGCACAGTTGGGTCCGACAAATGGCATAGCAGCTGGTGTCTTTGTCATTTCTTGATAAAACATTTCCTTATGAATGGGGCTTGCTCTCTCATCAAATCTTTTCCATTTGATGCCGCATGGGATGGGACGCCACCAGGGCAGTAATGTTAACTTTGGAGGCTATTGATGGAAGCCTCGTTCAGCTCAATATCACACCGGACATTGTCAGGAGTTTAATTTCCCTCTTCTTCTCTGTCGACTTCTCCAAGACTGTCTTATTGTTCGTGGTGTTTTGAAAGGCTAGAAGTAACCAGGGTTTTCTGAATTCACTGCAAAACACTGACTTCTAAATGAGTTAAAATGTCTTGATATGTATCTTAATTGCTGAGGTTTTGACTGGGTAAGATTAGTTCAGATTATTTTTGGTAAAACTTTATACCTATACACCTTAATTACCCATAATGAAGCATGAACAAGGACTTATGTCAAAATGAATAAAGCGTTTATTTAGCGTGATTCAGGATTAGTAACTACTTAGTTAAGGTTAAGGTTAGGGTTGGTGTTAGGAATTAGGAATTACTAATTTAAGTAGTTATTAAGCCTGAATCATTCTTTAAAAATATATTTGTTCACCATACTACATACTTTACTAAGGCATGAATAAGTGTAGTTATTATAAAGTGATGCACTATTTTTTTTTTTTTTTTTTGGAACTAGATTTAGGAACAGTTTTACCGTTTCTGACTTGTTTTAATACATAATTTCTTACTTCAAGCCAAAGTCTGCTAGTGGGTGAGGATAAATGTACTCAGAAATACCTTGAAACCTTGAAATATTCTCATCACGTAAACAATGAAATCTCATCAAGTCAAAACTACTTAAATGCAGATAAAAATGATACATTTGAGTTATTTTAAGCTAGGCTAGAGTTACGTTTTTGATGTGTTAAGATGCTCTTTTTATTTCACACTTTTCTCATTTACTCAGTTAATAACGCTGGAGGAGGGACTTCCATTTGGAGCCTTTAAAAAGGTGGCACAGTGCATTATTTACAGTTGAACAATCCCAATCCTTGTGCATTCTCAAACCCGCGTACACATGCAGTCATTCACTTGTGCATCCCTCCTATCACACATTGTATTATCAGTGCACATATAGCAGCAGCCGCTTCAATTGCAAATGCACTCTATGAAATAACACATTGTGCAGAAACATATTGAAAAAGCAAGAACAGTTCTAAATAGTTATGACATACATTTCTGTAACAAAGACACATTCAATATTACAATTCCAGCAATCAATAGAACATGTCAGCCCGTGCATCTCTGTTTTTCCTCCTTTTTCTGTTGCACCAGCTCAGTGTGGAACTCATTCTTTTGTTTTGCCCTTGATATTAGAGTCAGATCGGACACAAAAAATCCAGTCCGACACGGCCAGCGCACGCAGTGTCCAAACACGACCGTGCAGAGTATTATTGACAGAATGAGCGCGCCTAACCGGGCATGTGTTAGTGTCCTACCTGTGCGTCTGGCACTGACCCACATGATCTCTCTCTCGCTCTGGTCCTCAGCTCTTTGGGAAGGAATCCGCGGCTCTCGTTCCTTCCTCCTCGCTCCGTTTGTCAGCCGCGCACTTTCATTCACGCGTGTTCTCCTCTCACGTCCCATATTCTGCCACTTCACTGACTCGGAAGTGTAACATTTTGTCTTCAGAGGAGCCCAACGACACATGGGGAAATATGGGCAGTATGCAGTTATCAGTTATTATATTTTGATGGAATTTAAGCCCGAATGGCCTCGAGCTGGGTTAAAGTTCTTCAATGATAAATTATTTTTTTATCTTTTTTAATAAATATGTTAGTTTTTTATAATTCCAGTACCACTTTAAAATAACAAAGCATGCACAAAGACGTAATTCGCAATGAACATATAGTTTATTAAGCATGATTCAGGGTTAGAGTATTAGTAAAGTAGTATGACGGGTTTTCGTGATCTTCTAATTTGGACTTTATTGGGTGTATTAATACCGGTTGTAAATATAAATTTTAGTTTTACACCACTCAAGCAGACATTTGTGGAGAAAAAATTTTAAAAATATGTTGAAAATTGCAGAAAGTAAACAAATTGATGACATCACACTAGGGAGACAAAGGTTATGCATCATTTACACAAAAGAAACAACTTTTTAAAACATTGATTCAACAAAATAAAGGTGTTCGCATGTATTCTTATTTATAAAATTTACAAATCAGTGATGAGTTTTGGCCCAGTGTGGTTGCTTGTTAATTTCCTATTGTGATGTCATCATTTACAACCAGGAAGTAAAACAAAAAACCTAAAAAATAGCTAAACCTTGATAAAATTTGTAAAGAATTTTTACCAAATTTGAAATCTATTCATTTTTGTCAAACGAGTATTCCGACCTGTCAGAGGCACTTTAAGGGTTAGAATATTAGTTGCGTTAAAGCCTGAATCATTCTTGATAAACTATTTGTTCACCATGAATTAAGTCTTTGTTTCTGCTCTGTCAAGGCAGGAATAAGTGTAGTTATTATAAAGTGTCACCTTTATTCCTTTTAAATTAGATGTCATAGGTTTGCTGTGTGCTTTTCTGTTTAAACATGTTCCATAATGTGAATTTCTCAACTGTGAGTTTAGCGGCTTGTATTCGCTCAATGACGGATCCTGCCATGACATATTCAAATACAGACGTTCCTATTCACCTTATTCCGGAAGTTGCCGTACGCACCGCCGTCTTGTTTCCGTTGTAGTTTACATGGAGAAGACGAGCACAACAGAAAATAAGTTCTACATGGACTAAAAAGCCGTTTTCAGACTGACCAGGAAATCGTTGCGTTGTTGACTTGTTGTTGCTCGTGTTCATTAAACATTTTACACAAATCAATCTACTTTATGTAACATTTTAGCGGCGAGACTTTTCCCTCGTTCGTCATTAGCTTTAACGGAGTTCTCGTCAAACGGAAGTGCGTTTACAACAAAAGTGCAAAAAACTGCAAAAGTGGGCGGGGCAGAATAAGGTCAATAACACCACAGACATTTGCATCAATGCAGTCATATTTCAGCAAAGAATAGTAATATTTTTTCATTACTTTGCATTATAACGAAAATTATAATACTAAAAAATTGATTGACGCGAACAAACCAACACTTTATGACTGGTGAGCACTAAAAATTATACTGTTGGAAAAAAATGCAAAAATGAGCCAATGAGGAAACAGAATATTAGGATACATATGAACCATTATATCAGTTTCTACTCAATAATTTAAAAATGATAAAGAAATATGTCTATACAAGGTCTTTGTGTAATCTCATATAATTGAATTCATTGTGAGGATCAGGGCAAACTCTGTGTATATTATAGTTGTGTATTATTTCTCTGTGTAATATTAATCATGGTTGACTTATATGTGTGTAGTGTGGGACCAGGACGAGGCTTGGAATTGGTTTGAAATAAAATATTTCATTTAAAGGGAAAAAAAGACAGATCCTGGTTATTAAATCATGTAACCATCCTATTCCGTGTTGTATAATAAAGTCGATATGTTCTGTGGGATGTGAGACTTTGAACAAAGTGATAAACTGACAACTTCAGCCTCCTCATCGAGATTTAATACGACATGTTAAAAAGCTTTTGCAGTCAGTACTTTCATTCCTTTGTGATTCACTGTAGCTCAAAGCAATGCCTTTTTTCCAATTGATTGTAGTCATTCATACGAGAGCGCTAATGGGCTCCCAGCTGTAGAAGTGAGCGCGTTAGTTGGTTCTCCACTTCCTGTGTGAAGAAGTCTTGTATCGAACACAACAAAACCTCAGAGCAAAAACAGCTGTGGAATATTAAGTAAGCTTCATTGTAAAGAAAGGAGAATGCTTTTTGAAAGTTTCTAGACAATAATAGCCAAAAACAGCTTCAAATGTGTAGGTTTTAGAGTTGAAGACACAGAAAATTTGCCGTAATTCTGCGGCAAAAGTGAAAGAATAAAAAGAAAGAATATACAGATATACATTTTAAACTTCTCCTGTAGGTTACTCACATAAATGTTAAAAAATAACTAAAATTGCAAATATTTGGGACATTTAAATCTGAAAAATCGACAGAACAAGGTTCAAATAAGTATTGGTTCATTTTGTACTCGTATTAATTACAAGATATATATATTTATATTTATATCTTATCTTATAAGAGTAAACTATATCTGACTGATAATTTAAATTTCGTCTCGTTTTTTAGGCTTAAAACTTTAATAAATCAGGTTTGGGATTAGAAATCATGTTATTTTGTAGCAATGAAAACACCTGTAATTTAATAAACCCATGACAGATATGTTTATTGCTACAGTGTGGAACTTCCCAAGATCCTTTCACTAACAACGCTCAGTGACACTCACCCTCAGACACACACACTCACACACATTTACTAATTCATGATTTAAAAGGACCATAACATTTAAACAGTCTTGCTTAGTGTTGTTTGTTGTGGCTTATGAGACGATTATGAAAGTCAATATCAGATCCCGCATGTTTACCTTAACCGCACTTATTATTCTTATTATTAGAGGTGATCACAGTGATTCTGTTCCATCCCTGAACCACTTTTAAAACACCACATAACCTCAGGGACATGAAGTGAATCAAAGCATGAATTAATAAAAGCAGCCAAATGTAACAGAATCCAAAAAACATTACTTTTCCATTTCAATTTAGCCAACGTGGCGCTCAAAGGCGAAACCGAAAGCTCATATTGAATAACCTAATCATTTATGCTGGTGAAAAACCTAATCATACGCCGCTAATGCCCAAAGATGCAAGTGTAAATACTTTGAAGTCTGTCGGACATTATTCACGGTGAGTGATGTGACCGGGCTGACAAGCAAGGACAAAGCCTCCAGCGCATTCACAATTCACTTTAGGTTTATTTGCATTCCCAGACCAATGCACAAATATGTTTTCAAGGTATTTTCAATAATAAAAACAGTAATTATTTAAATGGGAGATAGATATGCTTAATGTCTTACTGTGGAACATTCTACGGAAACTAATAACATGGAATACAGTTTTTCGCAATCATTTTGACATTTTTTGAAACTTGTTTTATACTTTGATCATTTGTTCAGTAGTGTGTGATCTTTGGTGTCAAAGGCTTTTAGATCTATGAAGACACCAACCGTATAATCTTTATTTTCAGACGCAGTAGCTATTTCCTCCACCAGTTCCATCACAGCCATTGAAGTGGACCTGTTTGCTCTAAAACCATATCTTAACTTAATTGTGCTTTTCTATGAAAGTCTTTTTACAAATATTTTTCTAAAACCTTTGAAAATTGTGGCAGTAATGAGATTGGCCTGTAATTGGTAAACTGGTGCCTGTCTCCACTTTTAAAGATGGGTATTACTTTTGCCGTTTTCATTTTATCAGGAAAAATACCTGTTAAGAAGGACTGATTACAGATATAAGTGAATGGTTCGACTGTGTAATTTATTATTTCAAAACAATATCCATTTCAAAACAATGTGTTGACCTCTTGTTTTTGAAAGTACTTAAGGTTTCAATTATTTCATTTTCATTAGCAATATTCGGAAAATTTCTTTCATCTAATACATAATTTAAAGGTTGTGTTATTTAATTAGCTAAAGTTGGTCCAACATTTACGAAAAAAGTATTGAATAAATGTGTTATTTCCTCAGTTTCACTTACAATTGGATTATTTTCTGTGATTTGATTCAAACAGCTGTCTGAACAGGGGCTCAGCGGGTCACATCATTTGGAACATTTTTCATCATTCCATACAGTTCTCGGGTTATTTCCCAGAACAAAACACACAGCTCTCATTTAGAAATAAACCTGTTCATTGTTTTATAGTTGTGCTCACACCCTCTGTCCCAAGTGGAGTCTCCTGCAATATAGAAACTGATCACGTAACAAAAAACAACCATCTGTGACCAAAAGCTGGGTTTAAGTTTTGTTTTGCTGTAACTTTGTTTAGGGTTTTGTGTGAGCTGTTACGCAAATGTCAGTTTTGAAGTGTAAAACAATTGAAAAAAAGTAATGGCAAGTACAATTTCGAGGAAGTTAAAAATGTAAAACCATTATAATGTGGTTAAAAGCTATTTTGTGTTAAATGTCAAGCTAACTTTTATATCCTAATTTGTTACATTGAGTATTATTCTTATAATCTGCTCTGAACAAGAGTTGTCCACTGGAGAAGGCCAATGTGGAGCAATGAATCAAGGTTTGAAATGCCAATGTCATTATTGCACAGCGTATGCAAATGTTGAACTTTCGCTATAGTTTTAATATTGTTCGAACATGCTGTAATTTACCATCTGCGGGATTTGAATGAAAATGTATTAATGAATTTGTTTTTCCAGTATCTTTCGTGATATCTGGCAACACGGTGCAACGCCTCGAACCCAAATGCTGTTTGAGCCGAGCGAATGTGTTCGAGCGGAGATGAAAGCCGGAGGAGACGCAGCAGAAATCCGGGTGAAATTAGGGACAGAACTCCTACAATGCATCAGAGGCATCAAAGAGTCGTCTGGAGAGTGTGTCCTCAGAGTGTGACAGAGAGCGGAAGTTTACACATCAGATAAACACCAAGGCATAACACCACATGATGTTTGTAACCAGAGAAAATATAGTTCTCATGTTAACGGCTCCAGTATTTAACATTATTATACTCAAACTAAACATCTGCTGGTCTCTGTGGTCTCCTAATTTTGTCTTTATTTGGAGTAATAATACGTGATGTAAATATAAATTATACTTTTACACCAATCAAGTAGCCATTTGTGGTGAAAAGTTGAAAAATCTGTAGAAAGTTAAACAAGAAGTAAACAAATCACACTGGGGAGACAAAGAATATGCATAATTTGAACCAAAGAAACAGCTTTTTTGACCCTTTATGCAGGTACATGTATTTTTGTTTGTAAAGTTTACCTAGTGTGATGTCATCATTTACAACCAGGAAGTAAAACAAAAAAAAACTACAAAAATTGCTAAACCAGAATTCATTTTGTAAAGTATTTTAGCAAAATTTGAAATATATTTAGTGAAAATGCATATCAGTGAAACACTAGTCCACCTTGTCATAGGCCCTTTGGACCAGAGAAGCAGGAAGGCCACCAGGACAAGATGGAAGTGCGGTCTGTAGTTCATCTTTTTTATCTTTCTTATAAACACACACGCACTGCACTTTGGCTCAGTCTGTGCTGGTCTGCTGCTCTGAAGGGAAACTCAGCTAGTGTCTAAAGGGGAAGAGAAGAGGGAACGAAAGAGAGAAAGAAAGAGAGAGGAAGAAGGAAAGAGACTAGAGAGAAAAAGAAAGAAAGAAAGAAAGAAAGAGAGAAAGAGACTAGAGAGAAGGAAGGAAAGAAAGAGAGAGAGAGAAAGTGTCACTACATTACTGAGTGTTCCAGGCCAGTTTGAAAAAATACATTTTAAGCCTTGATTTAAAAAGTTATAAAAATCATAACTATCTGTCTGAAAAGAAAGACAAATCAGATAAAATAAAAAGTCTCAATGAGGTCTTATGTTCGTGAAGGACAATGAACCACGTCACACCTTATTCAGATCTGGAATAGGAGTTTTTACAACCATTGCCGCCTTAGATTAGCTTCTAAATTGTCTATTATATAGAAAAAGAACAACACAGCTGAAAAAACAGTATGAATTGTCTTTCAACCCAGGCCTAGCCAGAGTAGCCTTGATGTCACGTTCCAACGAGCGTTCAGTTCTAGATGGTCACTTTAGATCCCCTCCTGTCTGTTTAAAAGGCCGCTTCAGCTCATTTGGCGAGTGCCTCTCCGGGCGGTGCACATTTCACTGTCTCTCCACAAACTGCTGCTGTACTCGTGCGAGTAGCAGTTGTGTCTGATCTTAAAGTGTCTCGTTTCTGTCCACGAGGAGACGGCCCGGGACACTTCAGGTCTGTGAAGGCGTCGTGCACACACGAACGAGACAAGAGAGAGAGAGAGAAAGACTGGAAGTGAGTGATTTTTAACAGGCCTTTATATATAAATATAGCAGCAATGATCAGCCCTCGCCACCCCGCCGCCCCACAATGTAAAAGGAGGGGCATTAGCACACCCCAGTGTCCCTCCTCATGGAGCTCCTGCTGCACAGTCCATGGTGCTCTTCTTTACACACAGGGCATTACATTCCACGGAAAATTGTGTCTAAAATGTGGTCAAAGTTTGCGGCTGCAATGACTATAATTAATTGTGCTAACATTTTGGATAATTATTGATGTCCCACTCCTCAAGGTCATTTTCACCAACTTTGAGCTCATTCAGGCAAACGCCCAAGGAGGAGTTCATAAAAGTATGAAGTGTTAATCACCGACTGCTTTCCCACAGGAATAACATTGAGGGTTAGGGTTGCGCTGCTACAGCTACGCTGTTAAAAATAATGCTTGGGTCTCATTGGGTTTTTGACTGGGAGACCAAAACTGAATAAAGTGATGGAAATTTCAGAAACTTTGGAGAAAGAACTTTTTTTTTTCATCCATACAAAAATTTGATAACGCTGTACAATGCTGGGCTAAGTTTGCGGCTTTGCCGTACAGACACCATGGTACTTTTCCCAAAAATGTTTTATAACTTTTGATGTCCCTCACCTCAAAATTATTTCCACCAAGTTTGAGCTCATTTGGGCTCAAGTCTTAACCGCTCGCAAATTTCAGAGATTTGGCAATTTTCCCATAGGGATAACACTGGGGGTTTCTGGCATCGCTATGGCTACCGGCGTAAGAAATATGACATGGCTCTCATTGACTTTTTTGATCGGGAGTCCAAAATAGAACGCGCCAAATTCTATTTTTTTCACCTCAAGGAGGTTTCAGGCAAGGACTTTAACGACTGATTAAAATTTTATGCAATATGGATATGCATCTGCAAATGGGAGCAAAATTAAAATGTTCAATGTTGAAATTTCAGAAATTCTGGCCAAATTTTGCAGCAAACTTTTGATGCCAAACGTCCTAGGAGGAGTTCATAAGCGAATATATTTTTGCTTCTCTTGTCACTATCTACCTCTGTGCCAAATTTCATGATTCAACGATCAGATTTTTTTCTACACTATCCTATCTCATAATTCATTTTTGTACACTTACACAAATCGGAAATAACCAGAAAGTGGAGAAGCACAATTTTTAGAAGTGTGCAAATTTTCCAGAGTTTTTGTCAGTGTCAGTGGCTGAAAAAATAGGGGGGTTGGTCACTAGAAGAAGAAGAAGAAGAAAGAAATATAGCCACAAGTGGCAATGATCGGGCCGCCCCGTCGTCCCACAACACAAGAGAAGGGGCGCAAACACCAAATGTCCTCCTCATTAAACACCTGCTGCTGACTCTGTGGCGCTGTCGCACCTCCTTTTCTTTACACACAGGCCATTATATTTGACTGAAAATGTTTAAAATTTAGTCAAAGTTTGCAGCTGCGCTGCACAAAGACCATCGTACCTGTGCTCAAATTTTGATTACTTTACCAAATTTGAGCTCATTTGGGCAAAAACACAAGGAGGAGTTTGTAAATGTTTACTGACTGTATTTGTTGGCAAATTAATTTTCTTCTTTCAAGCTAAATTATCTTAAAACTGGTCAGAAATGTCTTGACACCATTTAAATCTTCTACATCACATAAGCAATGTATTCTCTTATTGTCAAAACTGCTCAAAATAAGAATAACATTCTGAATTCAGGTGGTTTTAAGCAACGCTAGATATTCCATTTGTGAGTGAGGATTGCTCACCAAGCTGTACTGCTAAAACACACCTCACATTAAATCCCAGTAAGAGTTAATGACTTAAATACTGTTTGAGCTCTGTTGCTCAGCAGGTCCCAGACAGAAAAACCCAGACACCTCTCTCCTCCCACAGGCCTCACACAGGGCCTCATGAATAAACATCACACTTTAGCACAAACAAACTCATAATTAACCCACGTAATTAACTAAAGAGATCCGTGTTTGGCTTAGAAGATTTCACGAAATTCAAGTTGAATATCATTAGCGCGGAACTAAACTAAATTAAAACTAAAAGGCTCGGCTAAAGTTTGAAATAGGTCATTCCCAACATGGTTCGATATAATCTCCTCATGGCCTGTAAGATATGGCCATGGTAAGTATAGGAGCACAGAGGACTAGAAATCAGAGAGAGCCTATAGATTTTTATCACATTTGAAGTCTTTTTACATGGCTGTTAAGAGGACACATCTGTTGTGAGTCTGGAGTGGTTTTCAGGTCAGTTCCTCAGGTGTAGGCAGCAGAAGACGTTCAGGTGCTGTAAAGACATCCCTCAGAGATCAGGATCAGTAATAGTTAGAATGAATTATGTAATGGAAATAAACATTTAAAGCAGAACTAACCTCATTAAATCAGTCTTTGTAAGTCCCTGTGGTAGTTGCATATGTATTTTCGAGCATTCCCTCTGTCGCCTCCTGCTGTCTCGGGGTGGAAACCAGCTGCAACGTTTGGCATAGAATACACGGTAGACAGGATATCTTGGTATTTTATTTTTATCTAGTGCTTTTCCTATAATGTTTGTATGTGCTTTTTAAATCTCCCTGTATGTGAAGCAGCTGGAGTTGTTTTAAATGTGCTGTATAAATAAACGTGATTGTACTTATTTCAATAAAAAAGGAGAGGAAAAACAAAACAAAACCTTTTGCAACTTTTCATTAATGGTGTATTTTCACAAGAGAGCTGCAGGGGGAGCTGTGTTGCTGAAGTTACTTAGTTCTGCTTTAAGTAAGTAATGAAATGAAAGTGAAAACATTTTTGGCATCCTTTTTAAAACCTGTTACCATGACGGTGTCCCACAGGTGAGATGTTGACTTTTTTCTCAATGTATTCCTTTTTATTCACCATCTGTTAAAAGGAAACTATTAACTTTTTGGTTAAATATGTTCAATGTGGTCACATCAACCACTCCGGGATGAATCAGAATCAGTTTGTACTGCAATAAAAAAGAAATGAATAACAGGACTGTGAATTCCGCCTGGAATTTTTCACTTTATTACTAGTCCCTAAATCTCATTTTTAGTTAAATTAGATTCAGCTTTGAAAGAGGAATTGTCAAAACCCAACAAATACCCAAACTTATGACAATCGGACCATCCTCCAGACACCAGCTCCTTCATATATTACAAAAACTAAAGAGTCTCAGCTTCACAAAGAGTCCCTCGTGGTAAGGGATTAAAGCAAAAATATTTCCATTAAAAGTGCCTCTTCTGGTGGAGGTAGCTGCTTGTACACAGTTAATGTCTGTGTGTACTGTGAAATATTCAGAGCAATGACATCTCCATGGAAACGAGCAGGATTTAAGTGACGTGTTACTTTAAATGAGTTGTAGGTGGAGAGTGTGATACTGTGCAGCGCTTTAGGGCAAACAGGAGATTTTTATGTGAAAGGTTAATCCCACAGGATACGCTACAGATCTTCTGATGTGTTTTGCCAAAAGGAAGATGGAAACATAATTCCTGTGTGTGTCGTAATTGTAAAAATAACTTCGGGTGAACAGAGTTGAGGCTACTGAAGATGAAACGGTAATTCCAAAATGATAAAAGGTGCACACGCTTGCAGGTTCAAGGCTCAAAGTCTCCGCTGTTTTTCATTTAATGGGACATTAAATGAAAAACAGCGGAGACTTTGAGCCTTTTGAGCCTTAAGAAAATGTTTAAAATGTCAATGGTTTTACACACATGACGCTTCAAAGGCCGCTCTCTGCTCACATTGTTTTGTTGAAAAGGGCAGCAGTAGATTTAGACACAGAGCTCTCATTTGAATTCATTTCAGAGGAGCATTATTCACAGCATCACTGCAGCCAGGCCACCGTGGAGCTCTGAGAGACAACATCAATGTGTTTTTCAAAATGTACCGCTTCAAAAATCGCTTGGAAAAGGACAGAAACCAAGTCGAAATAGGATCCAAATCAATTGAAAGTAAGACGCTTGATTAGACTGTTGTTGGCCATGAACACGTTCGATCCAGGATTTGCACGTTTCATCGACCAAACACGGACAAGAGTGTCTGAAAAACCACCCAAAACCCGATAACGCAGACCCGCCCCCCTCTCACGCACAAACAGAAGCTCCAAAGAGCGCTGGCGGTTTTGGGTATGAAGATTTGTCACTCAAATTCAGGACGTTCATTCGGATTAGTCTCATTTTAATGCGGATTGAGAACCGTTTCTGTTGTCGTGAGGAAAAACCTGACAGACTCCATGACTCTGCACCTCATAAAGTGTTTTGACCTGGTTTACTGGTGCTGTTTAGCGGCTCATTGACCTCAGAGCGCTTCCTAACCTCATGATTGATGGCTTGTAAACTGCAGAACAATACAGCAAGGTTTAAAGTATGTCTTCATCAAAGTCACAGTAAACAAACCAACAATTACACCTCTCTAAACGTGCCCTAAAGCTGAGGCAGCGGCTTTTCCAAAAGACAAAGTATGTTCTTAAATCTTTCGCAAAACCCTTTGAGACCGCATCAGTATTCACATGCATTCATTCACAACCACAACATAAAGCTGGGGTCGACTACTAAAGCAAAAGCAATCCTTCTGCTTACTTTAGGGTTCACGATAGATAAAATACTTTTATATTAAATGTAGACAAGCAGAGTGTCTGATTTTGTCACAAACTGCAGCTACAGTGCACTCTAAGGAGGGAAAACACAAAATTCATGTTTGATAAGTTTAGGATTTCTTATTCGGAAGTTGCACCGCCATCTTTTTCCATTTTAGTTCACACGGGACAGTCGAGCTCAACAGAAAATCAGTTCTGCACGGACTAAAAAGCTGTTTTCAGGCCGTCCAGGAAATCGGTGCATTGTGACTTGTTTTTGCACGTGTTCATTAAACATTTTAGATAAAGCAATCTACTTTACATAATGTTTTAGCAAGAGACATTTCCCTCGTTAGTCATTTGCTTGAACACCGTTAGCGTCAAACCAGAAGTCCCTTAACGACAAGAGTGCAGATCATAGACATAAAAACAAGCAAAAGTGGGCGGGGCAGGATGAGGTTAATAGTCAGTAAAAATAATCCTTAATATTTACTGGCTGTCAGGGGGTTATTAAAACTTGATTTTATTTCAGTTTACTTCTAACGGTAAGGTATTTTTTATCAAGAAATATAAACAAATTCAACTTGGTATTTCCTATAAATTCCATCGACTGCATCGTCTGTTTTGTCTGTCATTTTCCTGAGCATGTCCTCCAGTTTCTCCCTCCTCCAGCATTCGACAGCGTACAGTATGTACAGTATTCTTCCTCGTCTTTAATGTAGCAGTAGATCCATCCTCTTCATCCTACAGGACAAGACAATGCTTCAAACTGACAAGAATGAGAAAACGGACCTGGATCACACATTTTCTTCTGAAAGATTGAAAAGTACAAGACGTTGATTGACATGGAATCCTCCGGGAAAGAGAAACAGGAGTCGGGCACAAAACTGGCACACGTCTTGAGAAGATGAGGTGAAGTGACCCGGGCTTCCATCATGAGCGACGACAAGGCAGATGGAGGAGCCTGTCCTGGTCCTCTTTTCACAACTAATGTATTGGCTCTGGAGAAGTCATCACAAGAAAAAAGAAAAAAAAAAAAAGGAATGGACTTTACCGTCTTCAGTTTAAAAGTTTTATGTTCAATTATCGTTTTAAACATCTTCTTAAGGCGAGACACTACAAGTAAAACTCATCTGTTTCAATAGATTTGTTTTTTGGTTCGTTTGCTAACCATGTGGAAATAACAAGCTTGTTCAATCTGCTCCTTAAGATGTTTTATTGTAACTTCAAAGGCTGTTTTCTTATAATGCATTTTTCTCCCACAGAGCCTTAAAGTAGCTCCGACACACACCAAACTTGTACTTGTACTTAACAAGATTTGGACAGAATGTACTGAAGATTGATTTATACAAGTTTTAAGAAATTTGAATTTTAAAGCCATTTTTCAGTCAGATCTACTTTACTCAAAAACTAAATAAGAAATCCAAACTCTCCTCTGTATATTTTTGTAACTAATATGTGTACAAAATGAACCAAGAACTGTCACCCTGACATTAAATGTCCCAAATGTGTGGAATTTTGGTTGTTTTATACATAAAAAACATACACAGAACACATTACATAGTGAAAAAACAAGTTGGTGTCTTTACATTTAAGATTTTTTTTTTCATATTCACCTTCAGTGTCTTGTCTTTTTAACCAATCACATCATCTGGGTCAGAATGTACAGCACAGTATAAGACTGTAATAGTGTGCAAATATAAAGTCCTGATCAAACGTTTAGACCAGTTGAATAAATGGCAAAAGTCATGTTTTGCATGTTTGGATCTTATCAGCTTAAATAAGTAACAAGAAATGGGAGTGAGACAAAGAAGAAAAAAACAACAACAACACTTTATTGAAAACAGCAATTAAACTTAGGCTGCAGCTGATCAAAAGTTTTGGGGCCACACCTCAAAAATCAACACCGAGACCCCCTCAAAACAGAAATCAAAGTCATGAGCTCAGTAATGAGTAGTGCCACCGTTATTGTTGAGTGCTTAAAACATTAGCTGCGGCGCTTGATGCAAGCGTTTCAAGTGAGTGCAACATTTCTCCAAGTGGTAGAGACGGCCTCACGAAGGCTTAAAGTCTTACACTTTTGACTGCGACTGTAGCATCACACTGGGTTACGTTTAATCCCCTCGCCATGAAATAAAGTAGAATGTGTCCTGTCTTTCCATTCTAAATATTGGGTGCGTTCCACCTGGTTTGGGCCCATTTAAGTCCTGATGTCTTGCCTGTGTGCTGTCCTGGTTTTATTCTGGTTTAGCTCAGGTTTAGTTCGACATTCAGTCCCAGTTTGATCCCAGTTCTGACGTGGTGTGAGTTTAAATGTGCCCTTTGTGTGTTATTTCCACTCTCTTACATACAGTAGGAGTGGCATTGTGTCCAAAAAATTGTGTCTTTTTTTCTCTTTTGTGCATTATCTCGATAACATTATTCGGAATGTCCTAAAATGTCTATCATGTCTGTCTGTAAATGCGTTTGTTCAAAACATAAATGGACTACAAAAGTAAACACAAAAGGACATTGTCATTTTGCACATTTACAAAAGAACGATTGCGATAGTGTGCATCTTTCAGCATATCTCCCACCTCCACTATTACTGCGTTATATTTCTCATTTGTCTGTCCTGGTTAATTTTCCTCCTTATGGATCTGCATTTTAATAATTTCAGGACAACTACTACTAGATCGAAATACAGAATTGTTTACATTTTGGTGGGCAAATCTAAAGAACGAAGATGAAACCCACCAAAGAAAGAAACAGCACTAACCAAGTCAAAACAAGCAGTTAAATCTCCTGACTCCCTGAAGTCCTCTGGGTTTCTAAGTTGGCCGGCTGTAATCCTCCGTCTCTCGGTGATGGATGAGGGCCGGGGGACAGCGACTCCTGGAAGTGCTCAATTCAAAGATGGATTCGTTCAGAGAAATCTCATCCTTCAGCACGACATCGATCCAGACCCTTCATTACTGTATGAGCGCCAGGAAATACACCACACTGATGTCTGTGGAAGGATTTTTAAACCTCTTTAAATTCTGGCGTACTTGTACAGACCCAGTAGACATTTTTTGCGTTTATTCTCTTTTGTCAACCATCCTTTTAAAAAAAACAAAAAAACAATCAAGTTCCTGGGAATGTAAAAGAGAAAAAGAAATATAACCTACTTATTTTCAGTCAAGTCAACCGTTCTTAGAAGAAACAGGGTCAGTTTGTACTCCAAACCCACAAATGAAAAAAATAAAAAAAAGTCCGTAAATCAAAATGTCCTTTGTTGTTTTTTTTTTTGCTTTGAAAAAGGAATGATCAAAACTCAACAAATGCTCAGTCTACCGTCTGTAAGTCAGACTCTCTCAACAGCAACTCCTTCTTGTAGTCTTCTTGGCGTGATTTGAAATCTTGTGTTCCTCTGTGCAAGACTTGTTCACACTTATAATTAGAGTAACTCAGACAGAGGCCAAAACTACAGAGTCTCAGCTTCACAAAGAGTCCAGCGTTTGTTTGTGCTCCACAGGGTTCAGAAACAGCCTCCGTTTGAACTGAGAGAATGTAGTCAGGTTTTTTAGGGCAAATCTAGGATCATTTTAAATACTACATTGTCATCTGAACAACAAAATGCTCTACTGTGTCATGTGCAAATCAAACAAAACTCTATGTCATCTTATCGTCATTATAACATGCCTCACATCAAATGAGGATAATGCAGTAATGTGTTTTAAAGGACATTTCGACCTCCGTGTCCCTGGGTTCTAATCTTTTCTCATTTGTGACACAGGAGGGACTCTTTGTCTTTGCATGGACGGCTCTGATGGACATTCACTGATGATGATCCACTATATCGTGTTATTATCTCTGTCCTGCTGTTTTTTAGAAGGCGGACGGCATGTTTTCATTCACTTTACTTGCCATCAAGATTTTTAAGAAGAAGAATCAGACTGTCTTCTTGGTATTATGTAGATCATTATTTTATCATTTGTTCACTCATCACAGTGTTTACACCAAAAATCAGATCATTGTCTGATTTCTGGAGTTCTCTGATTATGTAAGTGTCATGTAAACTACATTGGATGTAGTAATCTGATTTTGTTTCTGATTCAGAATTTTCAAGGATAAATGAAAGAGGAAAATGTTAGGGTTAGGGTTTTTTGCTTTCTTTGTCTGGACTTTGTCTTCCAAATACAACAGTTTACTCTAAAAGCCCATTGATTATGTGACAAACCAGATGTTTTTGAAGATCACTTTGCATTTGTGCATCTAACACTCTTAAAAAATCAAATCTAATTATTGTTTTATCTGATTATTCTAGTTATCTGATTTTACTGACCGTGTAAATGTGCCCATTCATCAAAAATGTCAATAGAGTAGAAATAGGTCCATTGACTTTCTGTTCAAAACTGTGATTCTCTCCTTCTGGTCCCACCTCTTCATAACTGCATTAGGCAAGGCGAGTTTATTTGCAGAGCACCATTCATACACAAGGCAAGTCAGAGTGCTAGAAAAACTGCATTAAAAACACATAAAGACACACAGAATCATAAAAGAGAAAGAGAAGAGTGCAGGTAGATCATTCAGTCGTTTGCACATCTAAACAAAACTGTTTTTATCCTGGATTTAAACATTGTCAGAGTGGGCCTCCACTCTGACAATGTTTAGTCCTGACTCTGTCACCAGCAGGAGGCCGGTCCATGTTTAGTCCTGACTCTGGCACCAGCAGGAGGCCGGTCCATGTTTAGTCCTGACTCTGGCACCAGCAGGAGGCCGGTCCATGTTTAGTCCTGACTCTGGCACCAGCAGGAGGCCGGTCCATGTTTAGTCCTGACTCTGGCACCAGCAGGAGGCCGGTCCATGTTTAGTCCTGACTCTGGCACCAGCAGGAGGCCGGCCCCAGAGGAGTGTGAGATGGTTCATGTGGCTCTAACATGTCAGATGTACTTTGGTGCTTTGGAGAGACATGAACACAAGCAGAGCTGCTTTAAAGTCTATTCTCTTAGCCTGAGGTCAGTTTAGAGACCTGAGCACAGACTAATGTGCTCGTACTTCCTGGTTCTAGTCAGGACCCGAGCAGCAGCGTTCTGGATGTACTGCAGCTGTTTTACAGCTCGTTTGGAGAGGCCAGTGAGCAGAACAGTAGTCTAACCCAGTGGTTCCCAAAGTGGGGATCGGGACCCCCAGGGGGTCACGAGGGTTGAGCTGGGGGTCGCGAGATGA
The DNA here is from genome assembly GCA_019453435.1 of Rhinogobius similis. Lineage (NCBI taxonomy): Eukaryota > Metazoa > Chordata > Actinopteri > Gobiiformes > Gobiidae > Rhinogobius > Rhinogobius similis. The sequence continues at coordinate 11,594,200 of CM033628.1, forward strand.
TTTCAAGCTTTAATTTGAATAAATATGACATTGTATTAGCTCTATTTTTCAAATTAAAACGATAAACTATTAAAATAATCAACATTAAACCTGATTTAATATGCTTTGACATTTAAAATGCATTTTCCTTTCACTTTGGGAGTCCCGAGTTAGTTAGTAGCATGGCTATTTTGGGGGTCCTGGCCAGAAAGGTTTGGGAACCCCTGGTCTAACCAACTGGAGACAAATGCACGGATAAGTCTCTCCAAGTCTGGTTTAGACACTATACCTTTGATTTTGGCAATGTTTTTAGGTGGTAAAAGGCTGCTGATGTTATTGATTTGATGTGGTGTTTTTATGTCTGATACAATGGCTGTGAGACATTCAAAAATTCAATCAAAAATTTCACACCGCGGAGTTTAAATGTGTACAACTCGTCCTTAGCACTCACAAACTCTTTGGCACATCCCTAAGCATTCATTTTCAGGCTTTCAACTTTGTTTCTCGAGATTGCACATGCTCAGTATAGCACCAGTGTGAGAAAACAGGATATTGTGTTTACATGCCACAATATTCTGGATTCTCTCAGAATATTCCAATGAAAGCACCCCGCTTCACATAACGAGGATACTGAAATCAGGATACTGTGTACATGGACACAAGATACTTAAAAACCTAAAACATAACCGAGATGTTCAAGAGCATGTAAACACACTCAGTGTCTGACTGTGCCATTGATTCTCTCATGCCAACCACCTGGCCACTTAGCCGCAATTAAATTACCATATGACATTTATGCAGTTTTATATCTTCTCATGTTTTACAGTGATCAAAAGGTCATGACTGTCGCTCACGGAAAATAACATACATGGCTTTGCACCTGTTTCCTCCTGTCTGACACCTGACAACTCACTGACAGAGTAATGGCTCTGACCGTCTCCTCACATGTGATGAGTGTTTAACCTGTCGTAAACCAGGCTGACAGCTGCACATGGAGCAGTTTATCTCTGCTCTGACAGCTGAGGGCGGCTCTTACGGGTCACGCAGCCACAGATTCAGAACCTCTGGAAATGATGTACAGCTTTATGGAGGAGAGACGAGAGAGAAATGAAGACTCATGGTGTGATTCCTGCTCATGCCAGTTCAAAATGTTGTTGTGGCCTTTCATTATTTATGTATATTTTTAGGGATAAATCTAACAAGCAGATATCTTCAGCCAAAGTGTGTGAATGATTGGGTGGTTGTCAGAAGTTAGAACAGCAACCACGTCTATTTTAGTCTGACCCTGCGTGCTGATAATTCATGTTTTCGTACTCTATTGTATTTATTCTTTGGTAGTATTTATTTTTGGGGGGCAACTTTCACATTGCAAATCACAAAGCACCTAAAGCAGGACCATTCAACTATTTTATCGAGGCCTAGGTCTAGCCCAGGTCTAACCCAGGACTAAACCGGGTCTAAACCAATAACAATAACAAAATTATATTTTTGGAAGATGTGTTGAGGGTTGGATCACATCCCTTGGAGAGCTAGATTTGGCCCCTGGGCTTAAAGGGAACATATTTTGCTAGTGACTTTATTGAGCTTTCAATCATGTCCTAACAATGTTCCGTCATCAAAAACATACCTGAAGTAGCATTCCGTAGCGTTCAAAATCCTCTCCGAGCGTCAAACACACGTCCTGCCGAACACCGTCAATCCGGAACGTATTTTCAGATCATCTCGTCACTTATCTGAGAATCTTCTGCGGTTTTTAGTCCTTAAATCATCACCAGACTCATGCTGAGCATTTCTAAACACAATACCTGCTACTGCTAATTGTCCTTATAGTGTTTGTTGATGGATAACTTCATTAAGCTAGGCTGATAAAAAGAATAAGAAAAAATGTTTGTTGTTTCAAAACATGAGCTGGTAAACTTAAGATACTATTATGAGCATATTTAAAGGTTAATAACAATATGAAAAATGCAGAATATTTTCCTTTAAGTCGAATAGCCCTGCAATAGACTTTTCCGACAATGAAACAATGGAAGGTGGAGAGAGAGAGAGAAAGAGAGAGACATTACAGAAGTTAGGACAGGTGACAAAAGCTGTGAATAAATGACATGACAATGATCATACATATACTGGACCTAGAATTGGATTGGTCATGGCTTAAGAAACAGATGTGCACAATACAACGTTTCTGATGGAGAGTTTCACTTGCACTTAACTCTAGCATTTAGTTTAGCCACTGCCACTGAGCTCCTAACCCCTTTACCTTCAGAGCTATAATTGGGTCAACCATAATGTTCTCGGCTTTTAAGATAAGCTTCAGCTGTGTTTGGAGAATCCGACTGTCCCAGTCAGTTACAGGAAAAGCCATGTAGCCCTGCAGCTGCACTGAGTTTAATGGGAATTTCAGCATAACAAGCTGTACAATGTGCGACAATCTGAAGAGTTTAATGTGAATAGGGACTGTCAAAAGAATCAAAGATCAGATAGTAATTAACACAAAACAAGCATCAAAACTAGATACTCATTTGAGAAAATACTGATAAAAAAAATAAAAATGAAACATCAGGAAAATGATTGACACTTCCTGAACAGTTTATGTAGCATAAAGAAAGTACTATTAATATGAGTTAAAAATGAGAAGGCATTTTTAAAATACCACTGCAAAAAAAGCAATGATAGAAGAGAGGATACGTATCTTAATTTCAGAGGTTTTGATTGGTTAAGATTAGTTAAGACTGTTTTTTGGAGGAAACTAGATTATTTTTACTTGTTTCAACCTGTTTCTGACATGTTTCAATTCTTCTTACTTCAATCCAAATTATCTGCCAGTGCTCGCTGCTGGTTCAGTGTCTCCCATTCTCTTCCGTTGCCAGATTTCGTCTCCGACATACACCACTCTGCTGCACCACAGAACTTTTTAATTTTCCAGAAATAGTTGTCTAGGTTTCCTCAGACAATAGGCTTAGTGTTGTTAATCACATCAATCAACATGTTCTAACAGTGTTCCATCATCAAAAACATACCTTAAGTAGCATGCAGCTGCATTCACGCTGTTTTGATGAATGTTTATCAGAATCCCCCCCTCCGAGCGTCAAACACACTTCCTGCTGAACTTCCTCAATCCGGGACGTATTTTCAGATCATCTATGTCACTTATCTGAGAATATTTTAACCCTTATAACTTAAAAGGACTTAAAGAAGAAAAGTTGAAGTATGATATTTTTGTTATTGTGGTTATAGGCTAGGACCAGAAGGCTAGGAATCGGCTCACTAGAGGGAGGTGGGACAAAGTTTAAAACACAAAACACGGTAGACAGAGATATGGTGCAGGATGTGAATGTATTGAAGGAACAACAGGGTGTATTTACAGTATTTACAATATTTACAAAAGCAAGATTTGATAACAGTTCAGTTCAGATAAAATGTCCGTAGTAGCCAGTGTGGAGTTATTTTGATATTGTCCAGGGGTGTTAATGTGAATGAAAAGAATGTCCAGCGAGATTGTGTATTGCATATTGTGTGGTATGGGTGAGCAGGCTACTTTGCCTCCTACCGCACTGTAGGAGGTTTTAAGGTTGCAGCTCTCCGGGCTCGGGCAGCTCGCCATCCAATGAAGAATAGAACCAGTTGATCTGGATCAATCCACCCAAAGTAGGAGTAAGGGTGGGAGTGGTAGTAGTAGTAGTAGTAGTAGTAGGAGTAGGGGTAGGAGTAGGAGTAGGACCTGGCCTGTGTAAAGCAGGACCAATAATTAGCATCATACATACATCAAACAAATGTGCTAATCTATAATAAATCATTTCAGTACATGTACATTTTTCATACCATGGTAACAATGATAATTATTAATTTAGCATTCAATATTCAAAATTCATTTGCACCATAATTCACAATGCTAACATTCAATATTCAATGACATGTCATATGTTTTCAATTACAATAATAGACAATAGTACAAATCAAATAGATAATGGAAATTGGACAAGTGTTGTTAGCGCCCGCGCCATCTAACACCGCCACCAACCAATTGAAATGGATGGGAGGCTAGCGCTAGCATGCTAGCTCCCTCCAACACAAACAGGCTAACAATCAACACTCACCAGTCCCTCCTTTGTTTCATATATTCAGCCAGTGGCCGGATTATCACCACGGTAGGGACGACTAGAAGGTTAAAAGGCATGGCAGTCACTTTCAATGTTCAAACAGTTCAAAATATGACGATATAAAGCGGCAAAACGCGTACCTGTAGCTGCTCGGTCTCAGGCAGCACCCACGCGCACACACACTCGATGACTGGCGCGCGCCATCTTAACAAACGTGCTGACGCTGCGGAAGTCTCGCCCGAGTGCTACGAAATCACGCAATGTTACAGACTTTTTTTTCTTTTAGGACCGCGTCGCAATGAAAAAGGAAGAGAGGTGCGGATGGCGAAAATAACCCGGGTTACAATATGCTGCTCTTTTAAATCCTTAAATCATCACTAAACTCGTTCTGAGCATTTCTGCCGTCTAAACACGATAACTGTTACAGCAAATCCGCATCATAACCTCTTTTCAGTGCTAACTCCACGAGATTGCATATTTAGCTGATGCCATCTGCTGGCTGGATGCACTCAGTAAGTGTAATTTCATAGTGACTGATAACACAGGCCATAGAATGAATTAACTTTTGTTTGTTTTGTTTTTAAACACAAGATGGCAAATTTAAGGCACTCTAGAGCATGTTAAAAGGCTAACAGCAATATGAAAAATGCTGAATATTTCCCCTTTAAGTTCTGGTTCCTGGACCACACCTCATCCTCGTTTCTTCAAGCTGCCACAATATTTAAACCTCCTGCCCATTTGTTCATTGTCAGCGGAGAAGTCATCGTTAGCCTCATAGCATAATTGCCTAAGTCATATTTCAATGTTTTTGGAAAACAAGAAAAAACTATTTTTTTAGGAAACACGTTGGTATTTTTTGTTGATATTGTAACAAGACATTCAACCAGATGTGTGAACAAGTATGCAAAAAAGAAAAAGACCCATCATCAATTGCTTAACAAATTAAAATGACTTAGGCAGAATATGCCATGACTTAGGCATTTTTTCTCCTAGAAATAAATACAAACCAAAGTTGTTTTACTCTGCTAAATATAACCAAGATGTGTTACTTGGTAACCTTAACCAAGTTGTTTCTTATTGTCAAACCTTAACCACTGTTTTCCTTTCCCACCCTTCATCAAAGTTCCACTTGGGTGCTGTGCAAACTCATTTTCATACTGTCTATAGATGAGAGAGGTTGTCATAGGTAGAACTGGTTTCATTGGCTGCAAGTCATTGAATTTCCTTAGAGTAAGTGGCAATTGGGCAGGAAAGAGTGGGACCCAGTGGGATGGTTCTCTGGGGATGCTGATTTGCTGAGGCAGGTCCTCCCAGTAAGACTCAAAATCCAACTTGTACTGGATTCGATCATCAGCCAAGTACTGGAGGCCCGGAGGTCATGGACTGTGGGGTTACCGACTTTTTTACTTGGTCAAATATTGGTGACATAGGCCCCAGATAACTGTCATTACAGTCTCCTTGTATGGGGATGGATGCATTTGTGCAGTCTCAAAGCTGACAGTGTTATCACGTGGAGAGTGAATATCTTCGATGATGTGCCGTTCAGTGAGCCTATGCCTGGAGTCACACTCCATTTGTGTGTGCCCTGCAACCAGAAACTTTTGTTCTGTGGTGACACCATGCTTCATGGCAAGATGAAGGTGTTGAAGGTACCACACCAATTTTGATATCCACAGTTATCACTCCAGACAGTGACTTTCTCAATGTTTCCGTTGGCCTCTAGGTTTGATTCAAAGTGTTTAGACTGCAGATACTTAAAACCCTCACTGCTGAGGAACCTTCATGCTCCTCCCAAGTGTAACAAAAACCCATCTTTGTTACTCAGGTTGAACAAAGTTGTGCATCTGCAATTTAGTTTAATATTAAGTACATTGTACTTGTTTTTTGTCTTGAGGAACAGAAGAACGCCTTGAAGGTCCACTGTTAACAAAGTTTGTCACTAGATTCCTTTTTATCCCTGCATTTTTCAGCTTTAGCCTCACCCTTTAATATCAAGTGAGTAGTAAGAGTATCCTGATCTGTATTTCTTACCTTGGCACTGACACATACATCACACTAGTGTTTTTGATAAGATGGGACCGTAGGCGGTCCAGAGAGCCATTTGTTCAGGAAGGTCTGGTCAGCATCTTAGGGGTGCATGAGGACCTTGTGACCATGAGTTAACATGGACCAATTCTGGTTTTCCTGTCCACTGTTAACCCTGAGCCGATGGTTCTGCGGGCGATGCCAAGTGTTGAACATAAAAGATTCTTACACACAGGTAGTTTACATCTATTTGCCAGTTGCAGGTGGTATGATAAGGACGTTGTTCTCCTTGATGCAACACAACCTTTCTTCTTTTTAATAGGCACATTTTCAACTAAAGTCTGGATATACCGCTCGCGTGTCTCCCAGGAGGACATGGACCAGAAATTGCTGAAGATATCTGTTCGCTCTTGTTCACTCAGTAGTTTACAACTTCATGTATTCGAGCTTAAGCAGTGCTGTGGTGTGCAGGATGGGCCCATGGTCTTTGGTGTTCTCTCCTGTCCCATTGTATTCTTGTAACTCCCCCCTTAATATTATTACCTAATATTATTAGGCAATAATATTATTACTAGGTAATACTATTATTACCTAATAACATTTTTACCTAATATTATTACCTAATATTATTACGAAATTAGGAAATAATATTACCTAATTTCTTGGTCAGAACAAAAAAAAAATGTACACTTAAGAAACATCACCAGTAATTGCTTGCTACTCTTGTAGTAAAATGTGATTTTAAGTTTAAATACACAGTTTATGATTCCTGATTGACTGAAATTAAATTTAGTGTCTAGAAAATTTAATATGAACTCTTACCAGATGAAAAAGAATCAAAGAGAAGAGCTACTGCTTCACTTGTGGACAGTTGAGCCCTCTTTCTCATTCTTTCAACCATTGCGTTTGTAGCATCAAAACTGCCTAAGTCAAAGAGATGACTTAGGCAGATAGTGTTTTTGGATTCTAATAAGTGTTGTGATTGGCCAAGGGCCTAGGCAGAAAGGCAGGATGATGCAGCAGTGGAAGGAGCACAAAGTTAGGCAGAAATCACAATTTGGAAAAAAAATGACTTAGGCAATTATGCTATGAGGCTAACGTCATGTGGCTTTGTTTTATTTCTATGAAAGAAAAGTGTGCAAATCTAGTCTCCATGTTGATAGAATGTGGTCTACAAACGATGTGGTTGTTGTCCCTTAAAAGCTTTTATTTTCACACTCTTATAAAGTTGGATTCATGCAAATAATTATAGGTCTATTCTAAATGGCAGTCAAATTTGAATACGTTACAAACTGATCATGCAAAGATGCCGTGTTTGGAAACCTTCAGGGAAAAAACGTTTGGTCTTTTCTAAGAGTGAGTTTGGCTAATTGGCTTTTCTTTCTGTTATATATGAGGCAGATTTTTGTCAAATAAAGTTCTTTGTAGCCTGACTTTGAGACTGGCCCTGATCCATCTGTGCATTTGTTGTGCTCCTAAACTGCAGAATAATATATTGCCAGCTCAATAATGTGTCATGGAAAAATGCAATATATTATGTAAATTGTTACTTCTGTGGAACATTCCAGGAAAAGTTATAACATGTACGTGTAGACGAGCACGGAGTGAACCTCTCAACAGAAACGTTACACCTTTTAAGTAACTAAATAATCTAAAAGTTACTAATTATTCCCAATTTTATTACTATCAAAAAGCTGATCTGTCAGATGTTGGAGTCAAAAAGTTAGTTCAATTAAAACATTTTCTCAATTCTCAAGAAATGAGGCTTTAATTAGGTAAAGTGTTATAACAGCTGCATTCACTCGTTCTTGTGTTAATTGTGGAGAATCAGGAGGTGTTGGGAGGAAGCAGACTGCAGTGAATCTCACTTCTGCTCCTCTTGTAACTTTCACTGTTTGTTATAAGAAGTGATAGACTATTGATAATTTCATTTGATTTAGGGGTCAAACTAAATATGCCAAATAACACCTGCACCTAAAAAGTTACATACTACACCTTTAAATGTGATGTTGAAATATTCACTTTTATTGGATTTGACTTGTTGCCACTTATTGTACACAATAGTGTTGTAGGGTTATACTTACAGTGTTGTGTTATATTTAAGTTTATTTTAATAACTGGATTCTGCCGTTGTCCTTGAACTGCATTTCAACACTGGAATATCCACATTATGTGACAAATAAAGGCTCTCTTATTCCCTCTAACCTTATGATTTAGTCTTTAGTCTGGAAATTAGAATTTAGAATTTTGAAGTTGTTGCACCTTCCTCCCTCCTGAGTGGTTCTGGTCTGAGTGGACGTGTCAGTCCTGGACCATCTGCAGCCCATCTGTGGAGAAGGATCTCTCCTTCACTGTGGTTCTCCCCCAAGCTCTCCCCAAACTTTTTCCTACAGCGTTTGCTGTAGTTTTCCTTTGCCAAAAAGTAGGGTCAAGGACAGGGAAATGCTCTGAGACAGTTATCCATTCTTTTGAACAGTTTGTTTGAACAGCTTTTCTATCTGCCGCCCATCGAGGCGACTGCTGTTGTGTTTTTGGGCACTACAAAAAAAAATAAAAAAATTTAATTTTCCTGTTCAACTATTTAGATTCCATTAACAAAATTCATCATGTGTTCTTTTTTTTTAATTTACTTTTGTTGTTTTTAAGACAAAACAGGTTGCTTTTACGTTTACATGTTTTGGTCTGTCACCTCAGAAGTGTGTTTAGATTGTTCATCTCTAAAAACGTTTTCATAGAAAAGCCTTCATGGTAACTTCACGGTAAATGTTATTCATTGAAGTGTATTACTTTGAAACTTTGTCATTTTACATTTATTTGAGGTTAAAGATTTCAAGAATAACCTCGAATAACCTAAAATGGCATAATATAACATGACGTTTTAGAAACAAGCATGAAACAGAGGCACAAACAAAGGGGGCCGCTGCTCTGGTTCTGCAGTGGAATAGTCCCTTCACTGCTTCTCTGTCTTGGCATATTGGATGTATAAATTGGCTCGGACCACACCCCCGCTGCGCTAACAGCTGCAGGCTAACAGTTTGATCCCACGTCTTATCAATGCTGAGGCCGGCGTTTGTGTGCCGCTGCATGAGAGAAGCGCCTCTTAATGGGCTGTTGTTATCTTTATCAGGGCACAGAAACTTAATATAAGTCTGGGGTTAATTAGCCCTGAAACAGGCTGTGGGGAAGTTGGCTGGTGATGTGTGGAAAGCAGTGCTAAACGAATCAAAGATCCAGGAAGTTCAAACAGGAAAAAATGTTCATAATAAATATTGATTTTAGTGCAGCTCACCTCAGCACCGTGTATAGACTCGACTGCCAACAATGTGTCCAGTGATTCAAAGGGTTGGAAAATACTTTCATAACCACAATAGCTGTAACTGTTAAAGGTGCTATGTGTCGTTTTTATTTGATTTTATTTGTACCTGATTTACCTTTTTATGAATGAAGTTCATGTTGAAGAGTTGACTGACTCGTTCACTCTCCACCATCACTGCCCTTTGAGTCAGTCTGCTTAGTTTTATTTGGAAAGATCTGACCCGATTTTCTGCTAAATCTGCTGCTATGATGTGATGATTCTGTGATGATTCCATGTGTCTCCAGTCTTTAGTTTTCTTCTACCAGAGACGCCTCTGAAGCAAACAGTATGATTTCTATAATTATTCTAGCTCTCAGTCACTCTTCTCGGCTCAAACTTCTACAGAGGATTTTTTCACAAGACTGGACTTTATGGCTCTACACGGGGCACGATAAAACAAAGCAGAAAGAGACAGCAGGGTCGTAGTGAGCAGCGGGACAGATTGCTGTAGCAGAGGTGACTTTGTATCACAGCTCCACAGGTCTACACCTCTGGGGTCGTGACCATGTCTCCATGCTCTCTCTCTTCGGTGATGTTCCACGTCCGGCTCACACTCGGCGCCGGCTCAGGTGAGATGGGGCACAGCTGCTCGCACACACTGGTCTCACCAGGTCCTGTGTGTCACGTGGCCCTGCAGGCTGAGTGTGGACAGGAGGAGAGCATGTGGACAGGAATGAGCGGAGATGGTCAGAAGTCGTAATTTTGAAAACACAAAGAATATTAATGTCGTGCCTGCACAAACACACAAACAGAGGAAAATTAAAACATCAGCGGGATCTATTAGCTGCTGTTGTTTAGTTGTATTTGTATCTATTGATCTTTTCTTTTCATTTAGTTTGTTTATCTTTCTTTTCATTCAGCCAATCACTGAACGTGACCTGCTGCTCCCAAAGAACGACTGGATTAGATCTACAGCACATGGTAAGTGTATCTGCACTGGAGCCCTGCACTTACCACAGAACACACATGACAGAAGAGTTTTTAGCCAGATTTGCCCTGGCCTGGATCTGACCTCTCAGTGAGCCAAGTCCTCCACAGTTTGCAGATTTATTCACTGGGCTGTGTCTCAGATAAAATGCACATGAAACAACACAGAGAAAAGACAACTACAAACATGCTGCTTTGAAGTGCAGGGGTTTACCACAGCTAACTCATGGACCACCCCAGGATCTGCCTTTTATGGTGTGATTCTGCGGACTCATACTGTGAACAAAACGCACCCCCCCTGTCACCTGCACCCCCCGCGAGGATGTGTCAAAGCTCCTGATGCATTTAAGCTCTGGGCATTTAACTCCTGCAAAGTGAAGGAAATCTCAATGCGTGTCAATCAGAATGGCTTTGTAATTGCAATGACAGCATAAAAGATCATAGCGGATCAACTTCCAGGTCACATGAAATGTAAGGTGCCGAATAAAATAGAGAATCCAGAGATCTTTCAATCATTACATTTTGTAGCAAAAGTCACAAGGGCAAAGGTTGGATTAGTTTAGTTTCAAAGATTTAACTGACCCATTTTAACACAAATTCACAGCAGGCACATTCAAAACAATGGCAGGGGTAAAAAGACTTGAAGTATAACGTACGAGCTGCACATCAGCCCATACCTTCAGAGAAATATGTTGTTGTGAGTGTTTTATAGCAGACCGCTCCACACATCACGGAGCTGAACTGGAGCGCTGTGTGTCCCGCTCACAGTCTAATTTATGTGGGACATAAACATAAGCTCTATAAAGTCTTGTATCTTCAGAAAAAGACGGAGGCAGCTACAGGGGAACAGAGGCTGCTCAAAATATGTTTATAGATAGCACTGTGCACATATCACTGGGCAGTTTTGTGCACCTTAGTACTGTTACTGAAAAGAATACTGGATATATACATGAACGATAACCTGCATTTCTGAATATAAAACACCACATTGTTGCTAGAAGAGGGTGAATGGGCTGGAGTGAGGCCAAGAACTATTTTCTTCTGTTTTAAGAAAAGTACATGTGCTTTGAGGCTGATCTCGAGCACAGCTTCGCCTTAAACAACACAATAGACCAACAGGTGTGCACTTTCCGCATCTCTTTCTCTATTATTTCTGCAATAATAAATAGCCGTACGAGAACCAAAAGTAACACAATCATTTACTGCACTTTGGGAGGCCACAGTTTCACTTTGCCATCTGAAAAAGTTGTTAATGTGTGTGAATATGTAGATGTGCCAAAGAGTTTCCAAAAAGAAGAAGAAGAAGAAGAAGAAGAAGAAGAAGAAGAAGAAGAAGAAGAAGAAAAAGAAGAAAAAGAAGAAGAAGAAGAAGAAGAAGAAGAAGAAGAAGAAGAAGAAGAAGTTGTATTTATAGTGCGCTTTTACACCTAATAGGCACCCAAAGCGCAGACTAGTTAGATGAAAAAAACGTGTCTCTTTTGTTTTTACTCCCATTTTTCATGAGCTGAACTCAAAGAAATTAAAGTATTTTCTTTTTTTTGTTAAAATTTGTCTTACTGAGCAATTAACATTAATATTAATATTAATATTAATATTAATATTAATATTAATATTAATATTAATATTAATATTAATATTAATATTAATATTAATATTAGTCGGTGAGTATGCTGACCATGCAAGAACTGGGATGTTTTCAGTGGATCACACCAGACACTGTCCCCTCCAGACGCCCTAATAAAGCAAAGGTGTGCATTTCAGAGTGTCCTTTTATTGTGGCCCGTCTAAGGCACGTCTGCAATATTCATGATGTCTAATCATCATCTTGATATGCGGTGGGATGACTTATTAACAATTTTTTTTTTTTTTTTACATAATATCAAATTATTGAACAGTATTTTGAACAAATGGGTCATTTGCATATTTCGAAAAAGTTTCACATCTTTGAGTTGAGCAAAAACAAAAGTGTTGCATTAATCTTTTTGTTCCGTGTACATGCTTCCTCCTCTCTCAGTTTTTAAAATCAAGTACCCTAGATTTAAAGGATAAATGTAGTCATATGATTGACTTTACACTACCTGTGTTCTCCTGAATAAATCACTTCTACTTGTCAACAATAAATGCTGTTAGTAATAGTAATAGTTTCTTCTGCAAGTTTGGTTCCATTTTTCACATCCGGCATTTGATAATTATTGAGCTTGAGGAAAGTGTATCATCAAATTTAGTCATAGCCTTTTCCAAACTTTGACAAAGCTGCATTAATATGAAGCCAGAGGTTTGATTTTGTGTGTCAGGAATTAAATATTTAGGCTATCACTGGAAACTGGCAGTAAAAAGTGTCATATCCTTTAAGTAAATCCTCATAACGCATTTATTACTTTGACACAGACCTGCGGAGGCTGTAACATCTCTCTTCTTGCCTGAAATAACCTTTATTTTAGACAGCTATTCTGGGACTATACGACTTTTTCTTGCGCTGAATCTCTAAGCATTTGAAATCCAAGTCGAGTTTCTAAAGTTTTGATGTATGAAGCAAACAATGGTGAAGTTTTGTCTGCATTAAAATGTATGATTGGCATTTTAGATGAAGTTTGGCTCTGATGAAGTTTGGTCCGAGGGCAGAAGGAGATGACCTGAGTTAAAACAGACTTTGTGAGACACTTCATCAGTTTCACAAAACAAAACGCCGCCTGTGTAGATCAGGGGGAGCAGTGTTGTTATTTATGGTCATTTGAAGGCGATGTCGAGCTCAGGCAAAGTGTGGGAGTTGTAATGAGTTTGTGAGTCCGCAAATCTTTCCACGCCTTCTCTGTCATGGTCTGTCTCTGCTGCACGGCTCAGATCTGATTACAACAAGTTTACAACCAACAAAGAGGCTTTACCGATTTAGAAATGCATGCAAAATACAACCTCTTCTTGGATGAAAGGGTTGGATATAGTACAAGCAAACTATGTGGATAATGAGATTGACAAAGTACAATTTTAGACTTTCTATATGGCAACATTTTCTCGAGAAAAGACATGAAAGTATTGCCCTGATTTTGACGCCTCTATTTTGAACCATGACCCAGTTTACATTAAAACTTCTTATGGTTTATATTTAACTTCATGCAATGAATGATGCCAATGTCTTTAATGTATGTCTCTTTTATCTCTGAAGCTCATTTAGCCACTCGAGAGTAGTAAAAAAAAACTCTATTTTGCTCCATGTGAAGGGACTGAAAAGCCCATGTCCAGCTGTGATCAGTGGCCCATATCTGTCAGATCTACGGGTTGTAGTTCTGGACCTTAAACGGCACTTTTGAAGACTTGTATGGGATTAATTTTTGATCAAATGTGAGAGCAGAGGAAGCCCAGCTGGATTTCAGGGGGTCCAAACGGTGTAGAATTATCAGAAAGTAGACAGTGATTTTACACATGAGAATCATACTATTGGAATTAAACTATTGAAGAGATGTGGGTGTACTTTGATACTTTTATACTTCAATTTCAGGAACTCGTACTCCAAAATAAAAGACAATGATTGATATTGCCATTATACTGTAAAGGGTTGTTTTTTTTTCCAATGAAGGAATCTCCAAAACAAACAATTTTCACCATCAAAAACTTTGTGACCTTCAGATCCAGCTAGGGCAGAATGAGCAAAAAAGTATTGAGGCAAGACTGCATCACTCTTCACAAAAGAACTGGATTTGGTCAGGCCGTTTTCTCGTTCTATCAGAGCTTCCTAAGTGGAACACTGTGCCTGAGGCCGAGTCTTTCTCATCCTATATTTTAATAAGTGGCTTGTGGATATATATATACTAGTATACTAGTATATATGAAGAGTTCAACTGCAAAAACAGATATCTCCGTTTTGAAAAATTGCCTAAAACTCTTTGTATTTTTGTTACCATCTTCTACAGATATTATCGACGGAAATAATACTGAGTGGAATTTTTCAAGGAGGGATGTAATAATATTTTGATTGCAGTAAAATTGATTTGACTTTTGAAAACATTACTATACGAAGGCTCAAATGCTAGCCTCTGATGACTTTTTGAAATGGTTCTTATCTGTTTTTGCGAATTACCTCCTCATATATTTCTATTTGTCTTTGCAATGTTATTGTACATTTTTGTAATTTTTGATGTGTGATTTTTAGATGTGTCTTTTTAGCATCTGGGGACTACCGATGTATATTAGCTTATTTTCTTATTTCATTCATTTGTAAATGGACAAAAGCATATTAATGAACGTGCATAAATATGTAAAAATATAGCCAACCTGGATAACTTCCATCTTCAATCTCTTGGACGGTTCATGTGAAAATATCTCCAAAGGCAGATGCACCACACCAGCACCAGCTCATGAGCTCACTCGGGCAAAGGTAACATGTTTGATGCTGATTAAAATGCAATTTCCAATTTCTAAAAGATAAATAAAAATAAACACTGCATGTTGGATGAGAACCATCTGCCTGTGACTATCCCAGACAGTTGTTTTTCCTGTCATGGTTCAGTATCAGAGCGAGAGAAGTGATTGGAGATTTACATTTTTGTTTTGTTTTTTTAATCTGTGCAGCCATAACCACAGGCGTAAACAAGATGTAAAGGGATTGAACCTCACATTTTTTTAGATGGTGCTGTACCTTCGAGCACTGTCACATCTGTAGTTGTCCCTGTTAAGTTGGGCCATAATGATTGCATCCTCGGGGACCAGTGTGAACAAGCCCAAAGCAGCAGCAGGAGGAGCAGGCCACAGTCAAAGCAAAAGGTTTAGTTCTGCTGTCCCAAAAGTAGGTCCTGACTCACCCTTTGCTGCAGAGGCTTCTTTGTACCCCGAGCGCCTGGCTTTCTGAAAATGTCCTCAGGCTGCTGTTAACGGAGGCTCAAAAAGCAGCTCCCAGTGAAACTTACTAAACTGCTGCAGTTTCACCATAGATCGGTATTTTCTTGTTAGCTGTAAATCTACATAAATCAGTGTCCTGTTGAATGATTTGGTGTTCATTTATTGTTGCCATGGTAAAAGCTGTTTACATAACTGGTAATGTGGAGACTGCACTATCTCGGAAGTGAGTTAACTTCATCTCCCGACGTTTGAATAAATATTTTAGAGAGCCGTTAATGCTGGTGCTGCAGACAATGTTCATGATCCCACAAGAAGCTGTGTCTGGTGCCTTTAAAATTGGTTCGGACAGGACATGCGCAAGCTCGGCCAGGTCAGGCTTGAATCGAAACTCTCTTTTCACTGTATACATGAAATGCCCAAATAAATGTACTCAAGAGCATGTTTAAAGACAAAGAACAACACAAACAATGCAAAATAGTGTGTCCTTTGTGCTACACCTGTAATCTTATTAGGTTTTAGTTTTATTGCTGATTTGGATATCAATACCAAGCATGTACAGGGCCCCTCTCCAGATCCGAACCAGCACATTTCAAAAGTTCTGCAACTTTTATTTGAGAAAGTGTCAAGGTTCAATGTTTCTGCTGAGATGGAGCGGTACAAACCCAGTGGAATTCTGATTAATGGTGGAGCAGATGTGATCGGACCACCGCAGTTCAGGCCTGGACTCTGATTTGATCCCGATAAGTCCATGAGCAATTAGAGCCACTCGCTGTGAAATCAACTCCCCTGTTACTCTCTCTCCTCGCTCTCTCGTCTTTCGTTTCTCTCAGAATAAGAACTTTATGCTGTGCACTTTTGTAAGTTTATGGAAACTTCTACAGGATCTAAGCATTGTAAAGCTGTCAGAAGGTGACTTTGAGTTTACTCTTCAAGCTCAAAAATATCCGTTTTCTGGTCATTGGGTTCAGCATGTTTCAACTGTTGTAAACATTTGTATTAACAGCAAGTGAAGCCGTTTCCCCACAGAGAATTGGCTGATAAATACCGTGCTCAGTTGAGGTTCATCAGCAAGAAACTTAAAGGTCCCATATTCTGCTATTTCGCCCTTTACACAGTCTATTCTAAGGGCTTTGTTGATAAAATTTTGCGTTGTGCAATATCCATAACATAACAGTTTCCAAAAAACACCCATTTCTTGGACTGGCCCCCCTCCTTGCAAAAGCAAACGGCTCACTCTGAGATCTGACCCCCCCGAACAGAGAGCAGGCTGCCTCCCCCGCCCAACCCGTGCTGAAGCCTAGAGCGGAGATAGTGCGCATGCGCCGTGTGCTCCAGTAAACAGCGATACACAAACACGGGAATAAACATTTTATCCGTCCTGACGGTGCGTCGTGCTGAGTCCTACGTCCTGGATCTGACCTGGAGTTTGACGTGCTCCAGTACCTCGACGACGGACGTTGCCGTTTGGTAAATAACAAGCTAACTCTTCGATCTGTCGTATCCATCGTGTAATTACTGTGTAGCATTAGCATTAGCTGTTTTTATTCTGCGGCTGCGCGCTTCCCGGAGGCGTGGCTTAAACACTGCGTCATCCTGGTGAAGCGCGTCATCCTGGTGAGGAGCCCCCGTCTGCTGCTCAGCCGAGGGGGACGGAAAAGACAGTTCTCTAGCGAAAACATGCGGGAATCAATCAAAAAACCACTTTGGGCACAACATACGAGGCCCAAATAGCACTGTAGGAAGGTTAAAACCTCTGAAAAGTCGATTTTGCATGTTATGGGACCTTTAACCCTTGTGTGAAGTAGAGTCTTGTGTTTGGTGATTGTGAACGGGGCTGTAGCAAACTGGCAGCCACATCTCTGTCATTCCGCCCCAGGACCAGGCGACTTATGACCTCGAGAGAAACTAAAGCTTGGATGAAATATCTAGGACTGAAAGCAATTGTTTTAATGAACAAGTCCATCCATAAGTCTCATCTTTTCTGCTGCTATGCCACTGTATTTACAATTACGATTTTTATTATAAGTCATTTTACCACAAAAAGTCTGAGAAGAAATCCATACAGTAACTTCAATATAAAATTAGCAGAATATTACAAACTGCTCTGAGCTTTAGTTCTAGTCCAGGCCAGGTTTAGTTATGGATTTAGTCCCTGTTTAAATGTGGTCGGTCAATAAATCAATCACTCAGTCTTTAATTAAGTGGCACTTTAGCAGCAACTGAACCAAAGTGCAACAAAAGTATCTGGCTTAGCTCTGAACAGAAGCAAAGCGGTGTTTGTCAGAAGGGAAGCTGCAACATTCATACCATCTGCAGGTGTTAAAAAGTGCACTGTGTGTGTTTAAGTATGAATGGATCCTTGGTTGAAGTGAATTCTCCTTCTTGTGATAACTCCCCTCCGTTCTCCATCCAGAGAATACCAAAGCACCCTGTCAATTATTAATGTGACGAGCGAAACCTCAACAACTGTTCAAAGACTCTCCCTGTGGAGCTGGGAACATAGAATTTAATAATACATGGACTATCCCCTGATCGATCTGTTTCAAGACAAGAGAACGGAGCAAGCTACTGAAGCAGAAGCGTGTATTAATGGGCGCTGTGTTGTCACTTACATCAGTAGTTCTCAAACTTTTTAGCAGTGAGGCACCCTTACATGTAGTTTTCCTAAACCGAGGCACTCCTGTGTGTTATGTAACATGTCATTTCAAACTGACCACCCCATTTGAGTTTACTGTGAAAAAATACATAATATAAAGCAGGTGATTCAAAATGTCCGGTTTTACAGCATTTCCTTTGGGCCTGTTTATAATAATTAAAGTTAATCTTAAATAATTAATGTAAATTGTAAATCAATTACAGTACAGAATTTAATTGAAACAATTGGTCTTATTATTTTTAATCTTCCAGCCAACTCTTCAGAGTTTATTTTACCAACCAAGCTATTTTAATTTGACAAAACTGTTAAAATACAGTGGCAATATCAAAAACAGCTGAGTGCCCTAATAACCTAAAAACATGATCTGTGTTGCTAAAAGCTGATAAAAGTGCAAAGCTGTCAGATGGCTTCTCTGCATGTCCTGCTCTCTCTCACTCTTTCAGTGGCTGACGGTTGGAGAAGCAGACTGTGTTCCTTCTGTTCACATTTCAAGGCAAATGTCACAGACGCATGTTTAAAACTACGCACGTTGCCGCTGATCGATCATGATTACCCATGCAGCGTGCATGTGTTAATTAAGAATAGCTTTCGGATTAAGACTACACACCACAGCAGCGTTTCTCTGTCATTCAAAAACATTTCAATCTCCTCTCTGTGAGTTCTTGCTCCACGTTTCCTCTCACTCACCACAAGCTCTGAAGAGAGTCACAGCTCCACAGACGTTCACTGTGTGCCTAACCACGTTACCTTTGCCCAAATTAAAATTGTTTTCTGTAAAAGACAATGTAAATAACATTATACTGAAGTGATTTACAGTGTTTATGCATGAATCAATACTACCTAAATGAATTTGTCTTTATTAAAAGAAATCCATCAAACTCCACACTTTCCCGCGGTACCCCTGCACTCACACACTTTGAGAAAGCCTGCATACTGCAGTACACCCAGATGTGGCAAACTGTTTGCAAGAAACTTGACTTTTTTGAAGTGCGACTGACTTAAAGCATCACGTGATCACTTGACGACCAAAACAAAGTTGTAGCTCTAAAATACTTAACTCTCTTGTGATTATCTCAAATGGACGTTAAAAGTGGTGACAGAGGTGAAACAGTTGGACATCATTTGGACTTAATCAGAGGTTGTGTCATTTGAAGCTGTGTCCAAACAGATGAAGACGTCAGACACCAGAGGAAAAGAGGAAAAGTGTTGATTTATGTTTGATGTGCTTCAGATTTTGTTGTTAGTGTAAGTGTCAGCATTTTTTGCATCATACATCTTTTCAGTAACTTTGTGTGTGTAGAAGTGTCAGTAAACTACACTGGAGAACGTCCAAAATCGGCTTTATAATTCAACCAGGTTTGAACGACTCATACTGGGGTCTAGTCCTGTCTTCCCATGGTGCACATTTAGCGATCCAGTCGTAACTGCTCCACACGATGACTGAAAGTGACGAGGCACGACTGAAAATCAGAAGAAAATTAAAAAATGTGTACTTAGCTCTAAATGAGAGAAACTACTGTTTATTTGCCATCCAGTCAGTCAGCAAACACAAAGAATGTGGGGTCACTGAGAAAGTTCTATTCTCTTTTAGACATAAAATAAACTAGTATATACTTGTGGTGGAATGTTCCATACAACGCATAGAGAATTTAGAGTCTTCTTTTTAATGCTTATGGTTTATATTTATAGCTGAAATCATGAAATTCTGAACTAAGATTTGAACTTGACACAAAGGAAAACATACTACGCTTTATGAATTCCACAATTCTCTAAAGTGAAGTTGAAACGGAAGCCTCCGGTACAGTCATGTTAAGTATTCAAGTCCAGTAGGAAGCTAAGAGTCCACTGGGAGCCTTTATACGAGAGGAGCAGCTGAGGAAGAGCAGTGACAATGCAGTGTTTAAACCTCTCTGCGAGGTTTGGTAATGAACTTAGATTGTTTTATAGCTCCTGGACACATATAGAAAATGAGACGGGAAATCTACAGGGACAAATGTATGATGGCTATTCAAAGTAAGAGTGTGAGGGAAGAAGTAAAAGAGATCAGTAAGTCCAAAGTTCAAGAGAAATGAACTCCTTAAAGCAGACTTCTATAAACGATTACAACTATAGCCTAAATGGGCACAAGATCCTCAAAAAGCTTAAAAATGCTGAACTTTTTTGCCCAATATTCAGTCGGTGAGGGTTGGGTTGTTCTGCTTATTTCTGAATCAAACGGAATGAAAATAAACCTCTGTTCAGGACCTTAGATATTCTTATTAACCACTTTTGTTCTCATTTGGAGTGTGGGATTGTTTATTTAACTCTTGTGCAAAGCATGTTGAAACTCTTTTACACATCAAAATAAAAAACGGTTGGTGGTTAATTTCCCACCCATGTTTTATCCATGAACCAGACACTACACTCAGCACTTTTTTCAATAAGTACAACGCAGGGCCGCTGCTAGCTTCCCCGCCCCGCATTAAATGACCAAACCCACAATTACTTTCATTTCTTACCATGTTCATTTTATTATCTTAAATTAAATACACCAAATATAGTACTATAAACACAAGATGGAAATGTAAGTTGCCAACAAAAAAATATTAATAAATATCTTAAATAACTAAATAAAACTTAAATATTCAAGTGTAAAACAAATACCACCCAATAAAAGTGCAAATACGAATATAGATAGAATCATCCAACAAGTGAAGTAAATGTAAACATTAACAGGCTCCTACAAATGTGTACGTCTACATTTTCTAGCTGCAAAGTTGTTTATCAAGTCATCATATGAGAGCTTCTGTGCCAATTGGTGGTGAGTTCAAGGGGTAAAAGAAACGAAATATTCGTAACTGTAAATGATTACTACTACTACAATTTATTTATTTATATTTTGAAAAAAACGAATAAAAATAGTTTATTCAGCTTTAAGAAATGCACAGGAACTATTGTCATTGTGAATGTATCATTGGCATCATATTTATTCACGGATTAAGTGCAATAAAAGCCCACGCACCAAATGTCCCCTAAACGCCTCAGAGTCAGACGTTAGCTGCAGAGAGGCAGGTAATAGGCTCTTCCGCTGACTCTCTCTCGTCTTCATCTCAAACTTTGCCTGGGGTCTTGGCCATCCCTGTTCTCGCAGGGAGGAGCCGAGGAGGAAAGAGAGAGAGCCCTTGGCGTCGCGGTTTTATTAAATTACGTGCATGCGCTTCACTTTGGCGAGCGCCGGAATGCGGCGCGGCGCCGGAACGGAACGCGTGGGCACCGCTCGTTTTCGCCACGGCCAGGCGGCCACGGCACAGCCGATGTGGTGCCCCCTCAGAGCACTTGGTGCCCTACGCGCTGTGCGTTACGTGCTTTATGGAAGCGGCGGCCCTGGTACAACGCCATTCATGGCCGAGTACCTCAACAAGCACTTCTTTTGTTTTGTGGAAAGAAAGGTGCCCTGTTTAAGTTTTGTAGAGGGTCCATCACCCATTTGTCTCACCTATGTGCCCTGAAGGTTCTACAAAATGGTATACACTTCTATCTTCCATTTATTCTAATTAAGAAGCTTTTATCACCAGAAAATACTTGGTTTTGTGGGAATCTATGTCATTTGGAGACAAATTCAGGGCAGCAACATTTCCACAAGTGAGCCAAAATACTTGCATAGTGCACCTGTAACATTTGAAAAACAAAACCAATATGGAAGTTGCGTTATGTTGTGGGAACATATCATGTAACTACATGTTTTATGAATTTTAATGATAGGAATGGTCACTTAAATGTCACAGGTTATCTGTGATAGGTGTGAACATTGTGTTTCTTTCCTCAGGGCTAGTCTTTCTGATAGTCTCCATCCCCTCGACCTTTTGCTGTTTCTATTCCAATATCTCACCTTTAAGGTATATAATGGTGTGTTTTATCATTGTTCAGTCTCTCTTTGCTTTTTGGAATCATGGAGGGACAGATCATTTTTACTGTGCACTGTGCAAAAAAGGAAAATAATTCAATCGAAAGAGTCAAAGCTATTTTTGATAGTATGTTAACCAAGTCCACAACAGTTAACATTTTTAATTGGTTTTCTTTATATTAGCCATATCATTTGTGCATTCACACAAAATATTTTTTTACTTTTACCTGGCTTTTAGTGTGGCTGTGAGTTGTGGTGCTTGAAATAAATTGTGAAACGTCTCGTGTCAGA
Source organism: Rhinogobius similis (assembly GCA_019453435.1). Taxonomy (NCBI): domain Eukaryota; kingdom Metazoa; phylum Chordata; class Actinopteri; order Gobiiformes; family Gobiidae; genus Rhinogobius; species Rhinogobius similis. Next base: position 11,616,246 of record CM033628.1, read on the forward strand.
AGCACCACAATGCAGCGACGGTCGGCAGAAAGCGTCAGTGTGGTTAGCCTTCCTGTATTAGCTGTACTTCAGCTCAAGTGTATCTTTTGATGTTTTCAAATATAAATCGCTTCCTTTGCGGTGTCTGCTGGGAGTCATGTTCATTTACATAACTGGAAGCTGTTTTGAGATGCAAATGCATTCAATACTGCACTTTAGCTCTAACAGGAATGACAGAAAACACTTATGCGTGAACCAAAAGGCAAACACCAAGTTGTCAGACTCATTTGTATTTATTTACTGAGAGATGGGAAGAGAAAGCCGCCTACTGAGTCATGTTTCATCACTGGGTTTGCTTATGTGTAAATGTAAATGCCCTCTCTAAACTTCACTGAATAAATGAATATATAAGCAGCATGATGCATAAGCACGCAGACAGACCAGCCGGGCCATTATAACCACTGACATGTCATGAGAATACCACAGATTATCCCTTCATCGTGGCAGTTGCAAATGAAAGCAGAGTGTGACATGATGTAAATTGTGATGGCTGTTGGCTGGATGACTGGGTAAGAAAACAACAACGGCTGACAGGTTTAGTCCAATTTAAACAGATTTTTCAAAATACATGTAAAGCAGGGAAGTTGAGGAGTCTCCGTGTGTAGTCCTTTATCGCACTGAGTGGTTACATGCAGCAGGAAAAGACTCTGACAAGGAGAAGCATTCAACGGCAACAGTCAGGAAAATATTGGCATGCAGTTGGTCATGTACTCACTTATGCTGCGTTCCAAGTAAACGGGAGGTTGATTTCCCAGTTGAACGTTTGAGTTTCGACTTCAGAGCGTTCCAGCTGAATTAACTCCTATGTAAAAAACATGCTAATGCTAAACCGTGAGCTAAAGAAATGTAAACAATAAATCAATCTCATCTCAAACATGTTGAAGAGCGGCACTTCACAGTTGATCTCGTTTGTGAAGTGGGAGTACCTCGACTAGCTCCCAGCTCACATGTGGGAATTGCCGGTTGTAGCAGCGTTCCAAGGCATTTTTCAAGTCGAAGGTGGGAAAATTCTCAGTTTCCAGTTGTCTGGAACGCACACCATCCTTTCAGCAGCGATGGCAAACTACCATCCTTCTACTGCGGACTAGCACGTGGTTTTGTTTTGATCTTCTGTGTTAAAATTAAAGTAAAACTAGCTTCAATGTGGTAGTTTGTTTGCATTGCAGAGAGCACATAACTAGTGAGCAATGCAGTTTCCAGCATGTCTGAAAAACAAAGTGTGATTTAAAAGGAACAAGTTATCCTATAGTGACTTTTTTGAGCTTTTAGCCATATTCTAACAATGTTCCGTCATAAACAATATACCTGGAGTTATATTTGCCTTCATTCACACTATTTTGAGGAATGCTGGTTAGCGTCCATCAAAAACACTCCATTCTGAATTTCCTTGATCAATGACGTTTTTCTAGTATTAGATTAGATCGGAGAATCTGCTGCTGTTTTACGTCCTTAAAACTTCGCCGGACTAGTTCTGAGCCTTCAGTGTCTAAGCACAATCGTTTAACTACTTTTACATTTAAACCAATTTTATTTTTTATTCTAAAACATGATATGCCAATGTTAAGGTACTCAAGAGCATGTTTAAAGGTTAATAACAATATGAAAATGCATAATATTCCCCTTTAATTTGTTTTAGCCATTTTTATTTGCATAACTACAAAGTTTTACAGCTAATGCCAAATAACTAGGCCAGAACATCTTTAGCCCCTGGCTCAGTCTGGCAGTCCATGACAAACTATGATAAAGCAACATGATTAACACTTTAGACAGTGTGGATACTCTTAAAATTTACAGGAACATAAACTCAGCTGCACAGATGACTTGCTCTTTATTGCTTTAACATTGAGCTGGGTCTGTCATGAGGCATGTAAAACCAATGATAGCGTCAGCGACACTTCATAAACCCATAAAACGTACAGCCCATGGACAAGGTTAAGTTTTTATGACTGCATTTACATTTACATTGTTCCTTGTCTTTTTTAAAGGTTTTTTTTGGCCCGCAGGCTTTATTGGACAGAGCAGTGTAGCATGAAATAAGGATGAGCTGTGTAACTAAAAAAGTTGGAGGATCTGCATCTGTGTGTCTCCATGGAGAGGAATGTTCCACAGTATGACATTAAAAATATCTTTTGGTTACAGTTGTTTTTTTGTTTGTTTCTGCTGGAAAATACATTTAAAAAAATAACATTATCTTTTTTTTTTCATATTTTATTGTTTGAGGGCCTCTGAGTTTGCTGAAATACATTAATTTAAACATCTTCACAAACATGGACGATTCACAGGAAACTAGAAACACGGCTAATCCCGTCTGAATAGGGCTTAATACTGTGGAACATTTCAGGCAAAACAATAACAAGTGGTAGACCTCCCACCAAAAGTTGCACCTTAAATATGTCTTCATTTTGTTGCGATTTGGCAAATGCTTGTTATGACTGGTATTGGATGGGCACCGTCGTGCAGCCAATCATTTTGAACTGTCTGATTTGGTCGTGAGGACCTGACAACACTGTTATCATAGACACGTTTTAATAATGAAGACCACAGTACCATGAGCTTCTGTAAATCCCCCAGTGATGTTCTTATCTCCTGTCCTCGGTCCTCTCAGGAGCCACAGGTTTTCACTGACTCAGACGCACTACAGATGTCACATTTTCCGACACCTCGCACTCCTTCCTTATCACTGTTTGTTAATTAAGTTGACAGGACACGCTCCGCCCTGCGCTGCATGAAACTAAAATACGTCAAATACGGTTCCAGTAGATGAATTTGCTTATCGTTGCATGTTTACACTTGTATGTTTGAACTGTGCTCATCGCACAGACAGGGAACTATCTTCCTAAGTGCACTGTTATTGAAAACACGGCAGGAAATTAATTGACTCACAGCAGTCGCCAATGTGTCTGCACAGTATGGGAGTATAAAACAGCATACAGTATATTCAGACAAAGTTTCTGTTACTGTTCCATCTACTGCTGTGTTAAAGGACACGTATGATCAATTTTTTGTTTCGTTATTGACTTTTAAACATGCTTGTGAGTATCTCTGCTTGGCTTATCATGTTTTGAATTAAAATACTGAATAAAATAATCTACTTAAAGGAAAGCACACTTTATTTTATATTCGTGAAGCAATCCAATGATTTATGGACTTAAAAACAGCACAATTGATTTACGATGTCACAAATCTGAGTAATGTAGAACCGACTTTTTTCTGATGCTCAGCGGGTAGAGGTTTTATTGAACAGGATTCATCAACAAGCGTGAATGAAGCTGCGGAGAACATGCCATTTCTCTGACAGTCCTTCAAGTCCCCAGATTTCCCGATGTTGAAATTCAGTTCCATTCAATGTAATTTTGTAGAGCCCAAAATCACAACAACAAAATTCCCAGGAAAAATTGATAACCCTCTCGGCTAGGAAAAGAAACTGTAGGAAAAAGAGACAGAGTTCAACTCTGTAGCGGAACAGTCCTCCTCATCAGTTACATTGATTTAAATGTTTACTCCAAATGTTTTGCAGAAAGCTGTGCTAATCTAATTATCGTGTGTTATCAGTGGTTTGTTGATTAAAGTCTTTACAAGAGAGCTGGATGAGGGTTTTCTTATCTTGGTTTGATTGGGTACAGCAGCAGGTCTATAACCCACATGTCTGATCACACTCTGAAGAATACGTCTGTCTCCTCCTCGCTCTGATCCATCTGTCAGGCAGTTTGGGGAATAACTTCAGTTTGGCACTCTGCTCTTTCATCTCTCGTATTTTTGTAGACTCCAAAACAGCAGAAATTCTCCATCCCTCACGTCTGAAGAGTTTTTCCGGCGCAGCTTCAGTTCAGATAAAAAGAGTTCATCTAATAAAATCCTGGAGCAGTTGTGTCACAAGAGTCAAACACGATGACGTTATTCTCTTGTAAACAGTTCAAACCAGGCATTTTACTTCAGACGTCTGTCTGTTTCTTTTGCAAACATGCACGCTCACCTCAGCCTGCTCAGTCACCCATGTTTCCCTGGCCTGACCAGCCCAAGCCCACACGCTTTGCCGATACTACATGAAGACGTTTTGGTCTGAAATCATATCCTGTCTCCCCCAGCCATGTTTGATGGGGCGCCTTGTGGGGAGTGCTCGGGGAGTATGGGGTCCGGGGCCCTTTGCTAAGGGCTGTCCGGTCCCTGTACGACCGGAGCAGGAGCTGTGTTCGCATTGGTGGCAGTAAGTCAGACCTGTTCCCAGTGCATGTTGGACTCCGCCAGGGCTGTCCTTTGTTACCGGTTCTGTTCATCACTTTTATGGACAGCATTTCTAGGCGCAGTCAGTGCCTGGAGGGCGTCCAGTTTGGGAACCACAGGATCTCATCTCTGTTTTCCATCTGTTTGCAGATGATGTCGTCCTGATGGCTTCTTCAAACCAGTACATGCAGCATAGGCTAGGACGGTTTGCAGCCGAGTGTGAAGCAGCTGGGATGAGAATCAGCTCCTACAAATCCGAAGCCATGATTCTCGACCGGATAAAGGTGGCTTGCCCTCTCCAGGTGGGTTTGGAGTCCTTGCCTCAAGTGGAGGAGTTCAAGTACCTCGGGGTCTAGTTCATAAGTGAGTGAGGGAAGGATGCCTGAGATTGACAAGCGGATCGGTGCAACGTCTGCAGTGATGCGGGTGCTGTGCCGGACTGTTGTGGTGAAGAAAGAGCTGAGTCAAAAGACAAAGCTCTCGATTTACCGGTCAATCTACGCTCCTACCCTCACCTATGGTCATGAACTTTGAGTGATGACCGAAAGGACAAGATCACAGTTAGAAGTGTCGAAATGAGCTTTCTCCGCCGGGTGGCTGGGCGCTCCCTTAGAGATAGGGTGAGGAGCTCAGTCACATGGGAGGAGCTCGGAGTAGAGCCGCTGCTCATCCACGTCGAGAGGAGCAGCTGAGGTGGCTCTGGCATGTGTTCAGGATGCCTCCTGGACGCCTCCCTCGTGAGGTGTTCTGGGGATGTCTCACCGGGAGACCCAAGACACGCTGGAGGGACTATGTGACAGACTATGTCTCACAGCTGGCCTGGGAATGCCTCGGTGTTCCCCCGGAAGAGCTGGAGGAAGTGTCTGGGGTAAATGAAGTCTGGAAGGTCCAACTAAGACTGCTGCCCCCATGACCCGGCCCTGGATAAGCAAAAACAGATGGAAGGATGTTTGACTGTCGTATGAACCAATCAGAGAAAGGCAGGAATGGCTCAGGTCAGTTTGATCAGGCAAACTTTGAAAGGCTATAATGCTGGGTTGCCACAAGAAGAGAAGGTCCGTCTATGGGGCCAGAGGACATGCTTTAGTTTCACTTTTCTTGGTTAAAGCAGAACTGCACAAAAAATAACTAGAACAATGCATATTTTTTATTACGGGGTAGTTTTTTTTATTTTTTTTATTTTACTAAAGCATCTTTAAAAAACATCTATAATCTACAACAATAACCTTGAACCTGCTTGCCTCTTCACAGACCTGACTTATATCTTGGTCTTGTGGGATGGCAGATTGCTGCTTGTTGTCATCGAAAATCACTTCAACTGAGATCGTGGACACATGATGCGAGTGAAAGTATTTTTTTTTTTTAGATTTGAGTTGCTGGAAGACTCCACATTTAATTACCATTTGTAAGTTCAGTTGGTTAATTTGGTTCTACTACTTAACATCTTGCAATATTAAAATTACCAAATGATTTCACTTGGTTTCATCAACTTGTGGTAAGATGAGCGAGTTACACTACTCCAATGATGAATGAATTTGCAAAAGTTGTGTAAGAACAGTGCACTTCTTAAGCCCGCATCATGCTGACAAAATCATGACTCACAAAATCCAATTAGTTTAAGAAGCCATTAAAATGTCGTATGAAACAGTAATTACAGCAGAAATCGCACCTTGGCAGCTCATTGTTGAACACAGTAAGGACTCAATTTCTAGAACATTGTCCAGGTGATTTCCTCTGAAACATTTTCTACCACTTCTGGATGAAAGAGGGATTACTTCAACAGCAGCACCAGCATTAGCTCAGTGCAGTCAAGCTGTTCTGAGTAAATCCTCAGTGAGTTTCAGGTTGCTCTCAGATTTGTCAAACGAACATATAAAAAATACATCTTAGCTGTCAAAACCAGAAAGAAAAAAATTGTGTTTAGATCTAAATACTGAAGCAAGTCTGAGGCCCTGGATATGTCTGTATTGGACAATCTTATAATACTGTTCTTGTGGATTGTAGAGTGACCCTTCACTTTGTTATTTGGATATAGAACCTATCGCACGTTGTTTTGTTTTATCCTAACCTCATGTGTGCTGTGTATTTGACCCATCCTTTAAGAGCAGTAAGCTTCCAAGGACCCTTCTCCACATCATGAGTGCTGTGTATGTTTTAGCTTGATGGAGAAAGAACCTAGAGGCCACTCACACATGCTGAACATGAAAACACTGTGTAAGGAGGAGGAAGTGGTCAAACAGTTCACCATTCACGACAGCAGTCACATACTGAGTAAAACTTGAAAAGGTAGTATCTGCTCAAAGGAACAGACATTCTTTGGGTTAATGGCTTTGCATTTTTGGAGGTTTCTTATAACAAATCATGTTCTCATAGATCATAAACCCACTACTTAATACTGAAGGAGACACACTAATATGACTTTAGTTTTTATTGTTTTCCCTCTTCCTTAACTCTCTCAAATGTGATGGCATTGTCCTGCATTTGAGGCTCCATTACTCTAAGAAATCCCGTTTTCACCAAAGTTAATGAACCTGTTTTTATGTTTAAGTTGTTTAAGATCAGTGCTCCAGTTTACAATTAATAAAATGTAAAAATAAGAAAACGTGTGTCCCCGATAAAAAAAAAAAAAAAAAAAGTTTAAGTATAACATGTCTTTAACTACAATTGTATCTCAGGTCTGTTTAAAAAAGGATTGAACATAAATTTAATACAATCCAATACCAATTAAAATTGAGTGACCATTTAAAGGCCAACTGAATTTAATTTCTCTGGTGCCGTTTCCTCACGACAGGCTAATTTAATTATGTTTTTAATTACAAGTTTAATGAACTGCTTTACACCTTGACCTAACAGATGCTGATTTGTATTAAAAAAACATTTGGTGTTGAAGAAATGAGCTTTAGCGTGTGGTTCAGCTTTGCACCTGAGTTGAACTCTTGTCAGTCGGAGTTTGTGGAGCTGAACGCTGCAGAGCCCCGGGAGCCACAGACCGACAGGCAGCTGGAGGTGGAGGACACAAACACAAACACAGGTGCATTTTAACTGTGGAGACAAACAAACTGCAATACATTATTTATGTTTGCAGAAATATTCTTAGATTAAGATTTGATTGTTGTTACTGTTGTGTCCTACTCTTAAGATCTATATTTGCATATATATTTAGTTGCACTATTAGACAATCTGGTAACTATCTGATACCCAATTAACTTAATTTGCATCCATTAAGCAAATTATTAATTAGAATAGAATAATCCAGGGAGGTAACTGTGGGTTTTGGTGATACTTATGGTACCAATGCACCTACTGTTTATGGACCACCAAGTAGAGATTTGTTTTAGAGATAATTTTATGGGATTCCCGCGGGACAGGAAAAATACTCCTTACTGATCCTGTGATTGGGACGGGACAGGAGAAAAAAAGTGCGGGAGTGGGATTATAGAAATAACTTGTAAAAATCATTGACTGTATTAACCAAAGGGATGTGCTCTCTCTGTTATGATTGGCTGAAGGCAAACATATCGCAGACGGACAGACAGAAGTCAGACGTTACAAACTGTTATTGTGGGCGGAACACGATCTTTCCCTCGCCAACATTATCTTCCTGCCGGAGAGACGGAGCGAACAAACAAGATACTTTTAGTGCTACAAATTAAGACAAATGTTCTACCACATTAACATAGCTGTCCAGAAAGTTCGAAGCTTTAAAAAAGTTTGTGAGGGTGCACAGTAATGGAGAAGCTGTGCCATACATGAGTAAGGCGTGTATGGCATGTAAATATGTGATTACATTATGCAGTGACTCCGGGACTAGTGGAAGAGTAACGTGCAAATACAGCCAAAAAGATCTTATTTTGTAAAGACATACTTGCCTCAAACTTTAGCCAAAATGTAGTGATTTTGAGTGCTTCCTGGAGTAGGAATATTCTAACATTCTACTTCTACGAAACATAAGTAAAAACTCATGTTGGGTTTAATAATAATTTAGAATTAATTGAAAATATTTCTATTTTGTTTTGCTTTTCAAAGCAAAATCAAACATTTTATTGAAGTTTTCCATTTCAGCCAATGTTTTTGTTTGTACAGGAGTGGGACGGGAAAGGAAAATCTTTCCCACTCAAAACAGGATTGTTCTTTTTTTTAGGATTTTTTTCATGGGAACGGTGTGGGCCAGGAGTGAATGTTTCATCCCATGTCAGTCTCGACCACCTGGTGCTGCAAAAACAATGACCCATATCTTCTAATTGCATGCAGTTTAAACCCAGTGCTGGGAGTTAACATGCTAGTTGGTAAACTTTAAGAGTACTTTCTAGGATAATGAGTAACTAATGCATTAGTTTTGTTTCCCAGAGTTATCTGGTATTAGTTACTTTTTCAAATCAGTAACACATTGGTTTTAGTCAAGATCCAGCTGCTCAGACACTGCTCCCTTGCTCTTGCTCCTTCTCCTAAGCACAGGCAATGACAGGAGCCTTTCACAGCACCTCCACCTTACTCCTTCTTTTATATTTTTTGGATTTGCCCCTTCTTCCCCAAAGCCTTGTTGATATAGATTACGTTCAGTGCGGAGACCAGAATTAAGGACATATGGACGAGGATGTAGGACTTATGACCCATACAATGGTTCATAATGTATATCATGATTTACCATAGACCAATAGATGCAGGAAGGCACAGTCATTAGGGGTCAAACAGGGGTCATCAGCACTTTGTACAAGAGCCACTATGGCTCAGGCATGCACTTATTACACCTACCTACGCAGACTAAGGGAAAAATTGTTTGGCTAGCATTTCTCAACACAATACAGCTCTTTGTATGACAGCTTCCTGTCAAGGTAAGATTTTCAAATAATTGTCTTCAAACTCAGACAGTGTCAGGGAATCTGATGTGTTGTTATCAAACTAGGACCTGATTTACGACTTGACAGTTTGATAGACTTGATTTTGATAACTCACCAGAGAATTATCTTTTCTTGGAGTCTGTCCCAGTTTCTTCTGATTGACGCTTTTGTTGATGAACAAAGTCATGTTTTCCGTCATCTTACTTTATGTTGCTTCAAATAAAATGATATATTTGAAGAATTGATACATAAAAGTGCATTACAGACTTTGGTGTTGACAGCTGTGGTCTCTGTGCTGCGTCATAATTAGTGCCTCTATTCAGCAATAGGCCCCTTTGTTTTTCTGTCCTGTTTTACACCGACATCACAGGGTGGAACAGAGCGTTTTCTGTTTGAGAGAACACGGCCTAATTATGGACAATTTGCGCATTAAACATGTGTGAATTAAACAAAACGCAACTCCATAAACTGAACATAACGCTTTTAGAAAAACACAGTGGGATATACAAAAAATAAAGTGCATTCATTCTGTGCAGAAGTCGGATTTTGGCAAAATAATCCAGAGATTCTAGTCTCTACACATTGGTCAATACATCTAAAGACAGAATCAGCGAGCATAGCGACAGATTGCGATGGATTGGATGCAAGCTCTGACATGGACATTTGTTTACCGGAGACATATAAAGTTATGGCGTTTACAAAGCTAATATAATAGAAGTATACCAAGTTAGTTAAATGTTTGATTAGCTGTTGATGTTGATGGATGAATGCCACAGTCTCAGGCCATACGGTTAGCGTATCACACACTTATGCATGTGCTAGCAGCTATGGCAAGCCCAGAAGGCCAAACTAAATATTGCATTTTCACATTAACTTAAGACTGTTGGACATAGGCGAAAATCAGACCCCCCCTTTGCTGACTTGTATCCCCCTCTCCCCTCACAGTGTCACCCTCCCTCCTCACATGCAACTTAATAAAAGCAGCAAATTATTGTAAACCTATCTTTATATCAGTATCCACACAACTCACTGTCATTAAATAAGTCTGAAAGTCTAAAACAGAATCGATCTACCCCTTCTATTCTGACACATTGATTTAGCCCGTTGCCTGGCAGCATGCACTGCCGCCTATCGTGCAGCGCGGCTATCGTGCAGCAGCAGCATAGTACATTTGTTGTCATTTTTTGCGCCGAGGTGCAGAACTTCTTCACCTTCATTTATTTAGCTAATACCACCACAGCCTAATCGTAAGTATCATTCAGAACTTAAGTTTTCCTCTCTATTCACCGTAACTTTGTGAAATAAAGACGTTTATAACGTGGTTACAGCAATGAAAATTGAGTGGCTATACATGGAATTACTTTTCTAAACTCAAGGGAATACATTGTATTTTTCTTTTTAATCAAATGTAGACATATTTTTAAAGTTAATTTAGCTTGTCGTTTTCTGCGTAAGGAAATGAGTGCCTCTCACGTCTGTCCTCCTGAGAGATCCCGCGGTATTTAAGTATTCAGAATACAGTACCTAAATTTGGCAAAGTAACGGAATACGTTACAAAATACTTTTCAAACCATGTATTCAGTATTCTGTAATGGAATACATTTTCAAAGTATTCTTTCCCTCACTGGATATACAGTTGAAATTATAAAATACTTTAAATACATACATACATATTATATACATACATTACGTTACATTAATTAATTGTTGAATGTTTTCATTTTGTTGAACTGTTTATTTTATTCAAACATGATTACACTATAAAAAACAATTTGTACAACTGTTTTCTAAATACTTTTTTACTTTTTGACAGAATACTTACAATTATAACACATTGTACATTTTTATTGTATTCTTTTTTTTTGCATCACGGCTCCCTTTAAAGTGTATAATTTCCATCTATTTATTGGTCCCCCCCAGACCAAACTGAGAGTTTCGCCCCTGCTGTTGGATAAACACTAACCAACACTCAAGTAAGTGCAATTTGTGTTAAATTAAAGTTATTATATTAAAAAACAATAGTCAAAGTGTAGAATTGTGGAAGGAGGTTATTGGTATTATTTTGAGTTGACGGAAGAAGAAGAATGTTAAAAAAAAAAAAAAATCAAAAAGGCTTTGATTTGATGTGGTATGTACATTTGCAAGACGTGGGATTTGTTAGAAAAATATGTTATTTTTCATTAGCAGTTCCTGGAGGGCTTGTACAAAAACATGTTGTGAGAAACTGGATTACAAGTGTTACTAGAATCCATTATGAAGAGTGGAGATTTGTATAGAATATAAAAAGAGTTTGACAGTGTAAAGAGGAGAGAAGATGAATATGGGATACTGAAGTGTCAGCTGCCAGGGAACAGGAGATTTATTATGACAAGTCTAAAAATGTAATTATTACTTTGTGTTAATTTCTTGTTTACTTGTTCCAATTGCTTTTGTCCAATTGCTTACCTGCCACAACTTGTCATTTAGCATTTTGATAAGTCTTTCCGTAACACTTAATGTTAATCCAAAAAATGTTGCTCCTTGGCAGGTTAATGGCTGACATGCATAGAGCCAAGTGAAAGGGGTTTAAAATGGCAGATTATAGGAAAATGTCAAAAGAAGCTGGAGGTGGAAGTGGAAGAAGCAACCGTATTTGATGATTCGAGAAATAAAGCTTCCAAAACAGAGAGGGATCAGGATAAGTGACGATAATGGTGCAATCTTATGATGGCAGTAATCAGAATCAGAATAGGTTTATTGCCATTGTCAGTGAACAAAATTCACAAACATAGGAACTTGCTTTGGCGTAAGGTGCAACATAAAACATGAATAAAGGAGTAGCAAAATATAAAGAAGAAGGCATGCATAAAATTAGATTAAAATAAAAAAGAATAAAATAGAAAAGAATAAAATAGACTAGTCAGCTGTGATCCGACCTGCTCGCCCCGAGTCCTGGAGACGTACAGGTCCTGAACAGATGGAAGGCTGCTACCATACGGTGATGTAGGAGGTGAGGATGGACCACACGGTGATGTAGGAGGTGAGGATGGACCACACGGTGATGGAGGAGGTGAGGATGGACCACACGGTGATGGAGGAGGTGAGGATGGACCACACGGTGATGGAGGAGGTGAGGATGGACCACACGGTGATGGAGGAGGTGAGGATGGACCACACGGTGATGGAGGAGGTGAGGATGTACCATATGGTGATGGAGGAGGTGAGGAGGTACCACACGGTGATGGAGGAGGTGAGGATGTACCACACGGTGATGGAGGAGGTGAGGATGTACCACATGGTGATGGAAGAGGTGAGGATGTACCATATGGTGATGGAGGAGGTGAGGATGGATTCGATGATGGCCGTGTAGAACTGCACCATCATTTGCGCTGGCAGCTTGGCTTTCTTCAGCTGCCTCAGGAAGTACATCCTCTGCTGGGCCTTCTTGATGATGGAGCTGATGGTTGGCTCCACTTGAGGTCTTTAGTGATGGTGGTGCTGAGAAAGTGGAGAGAGCCCACGGTGGTGATGGGAGAGTCTGTCAGGGCGAGGGGGGACAGGGGGGCTGAGATTCTTGGCATTGAGCTCCAGGTTGCACCAGGACACCAACCGGTCCACCTCCCTCCTGTAGACAGACTCATCGCCTTCCTAAATGAGAGTGGTGTTGTCCGCAAACTTGATCAGTTTTACAGAGTCGTGGCTGGAGATGCAGAAGTTGGTGTCACAGGGAGAAGAGCAGAGGAGAAAGTACACAGCCCTGAGGAGATCCTGTGCTGATAGTCCGAGTGTCCGAGACTTTCTTCCCCAGCCGCACGCACTGCCTCCGGTCTGTCAGGAAGTCAGTGACCACCTGCAGATGGAGTCAAGCATGCTGAGCTGAGAGAGCTTGTCCTGGAGCAGAGCAGGGAGGACGGTGTTGAATGCAGAGCTGAAGTCCACAAACAGGACCCTGGCGTAGGTTCCCGGGGAGTCCAGATGCTGCAGGATGAAGTGGAGGGCCAGGTTGATGGCGTTGTCTACAGATCTACAGACTACAGGCGTCAGCGCCACAGGCCTGAAGTCTTTAAGTCCAGTGATCCGGGGCTTCTTGGGGCAGGGACAATGATGGATGACTTGAGCAGGCTGGGACATGGCATGACTCCAGGGAGGTGTTAAAAATGTCCGTGAAGACAGGAGTCAGCTCATTTGCACAGTGTCTCAGGGTGTTCGGGGGAGACACCGTCTGGTTTCGGGGTTTTCAGCTTTTTGGGGGTTTGACTTCCGAAACTGTCAGCTCTCTGCTGTCTGTGCTGCCTCAGTTTGGGTGTGAACCAGGGCTTGTCGTTGTTATAAATCACCCTGGTGCATGTGGGAATGATACTGTCCTCACAGAATCTGATGTATGGCGTCACAGTGTCCATGTGCTCAGCCAAACCATCTGTGGAAGTTCTGAACACATCCCAGTCTGTAATGTCCAAACATGCACGTCGCTCCTCCACTCCACTGCCTCACTGGTCCACTTCTTAGAAGTCCGCACCAAAGGTTTGGAGAGCTTCAGCCATTGTCGAGCCTTCAGCATCAGGTGGACCATGGTGTGATCTGAAAGGCAGCGAGAGGAACCACACGGAAGGCACCATTCACTGTAGTGTAACAGTGATCCAGCGTGCTCTGCTCTCTGGTCGGGCATTTAATAAACTGTCTGTACTTTGGTAGTTCCTGGCTTAGAGTTCCCTTTTTAAAGTCCCCGAGGATAGTCAACAAGGAGTCCAGAGAGTCTTGCTCCACACTCAGTATCTGCTCTATGAGAATGCGCTGTGCCTCCTGCACGTTTGCACTCGGTGTGATGTAAAAAGCAGACAGAATGAATAAAGCAAACTCATGGACAGTAGAATGGTTTACAGTTAAGGAAGAGATATTCCAGAGCAGGAGATTCCCGTCACATCGGAACACCAAGCGTTGCTGAAGAAACAGATGCCTCCGCCTTTTGTTGTTCCACCATAGAGATGTCTTTGTCGGTGCGGAGGAGCTGCAGTCCCTTCAGATGCAACGCACAGTCCGTGGACGACTCACTGAGCCACAGCTCCACAAAACAGAAGACGAAGAAAAGTCTGTTTCTGTTCATCAGCAGTGCCAGTTCGTCCGTTTCAAAACGTCAGTTAGTGTCTGTCCACAGGACAAGACGAAAGAATCTTCAAAACGCTCTGAAAACAGAATATCTTATCAACGTATAAAAGATTCTATTCAGCTAATCAACCACAAGCAGCTTCAGACAGATAAATGAGTGAGACACAAAGAATAGTTTATTTAAATAGATTAAGGCCAAATCTCAATTCTGCCCCTTAGCCTTCTCTCAAGCCCTGAGAGATTAATTGTATCACAATTCTCTTTAGCAGCGAGGCAAGGCTCTCAAACAAATCCAATTCAGATGCAATTCAAACATGGAAATACACTGGTGATCGAAACTCACAATTGTAATTAGTACTTTAATGATATTTATAAAGTTAAAATACTGTTATTGTTCACATGCAACTGTGTAATCTGTGGAAAACGGAATTGTCTATCCAGCTGCATTCACCATTTATGTGTCATATTTTATTTCACATTTACAGTATGAACAGATGTTATGAGCCAACTCTCTGGAAAATCTGAGGTATAAGTTTTATCTTTTTTGAAAATGACACAATAGTGCAGCAAGACGATGGGGCCTTTCAGTATGGAGTTTGCATGTTCTCCCTGTGCCTGCTTAGCTTTCCTCCGGATGCTGTGGTTTCCCCTACCATTAAATAGTGTTCTTGTGTATGAATGAGAGCGTGTTGTGTGAGAGAATGTAGGACAACGGATGGAAATTAGCCATGGCTATTCAGTGTGTTTACAGCTTGTATGTAATGTATGTTCATTAACATGCACTGTTACAACCAAATAAATAAAAAAAAAAACAATAAGATGATTCTAACATTTTTGGTTCGTTCCCTCTGCAGTAGCTTACTCAGAGTTGTATTTAGATTTGTTTACTTATTTGGTCAGGACAGGGCATGTTAATGTTAATTCGACTCCTGGGGCCCACACTGTGAAGCGAGAGCGCTAATCACTGAGCTACTCTGCCGTGATTGATTCATGCTTGTCTGAGTAATCCTGTGTTGTCCTGCGTCTGAGGCTTGAGTGGGTGCACCAAGCCTCCAGGACTCATGCTCTACGTACCTGCGATTATTCCAAACATTCTGACTCCGGTATACATGTTGAGTTCAGAAATGCCAAATACCCATTTTAACAATGAAAACAAGGAAATGAAAATGTGCTTCATTCTGTGGTGAAATGACACTATGAAGAGGCAGGGCTGATCAGTTCTGCAGTTTTGAACAAGACAATGGACCCGTTTCCATAATTAATTCATTTTAAATTAATATTGCAGTTTACAATGAACAAAATGTAAAACCAGGATCTACCTGTGTTGACTCCCGTTGAGCTCCCTCTTCCTTGTGTGTGAGCAGAGTGGAACCACTCACCTGCCCTCGCTCTTCAATCAATGGACAATCTGACTCTGTCGTGTCCTGTGTCCTAGCTCCTGAGGTGAAGACATTTGCAGTTGAGTTTTGGGCCCTAAACTTTAAAGTCAAGTAAAAGTAAAGTTTTATCAGAGTTAATAGACAATATGGTTGGATGCTGCCAGAAAACAGGAGGCCAAAGAAAGACCAAAGGGTAGTGAAAGACGACATGAAGTTAGATGAAAAATGAAATCCAATTCGATCCAAAAGCTGTTGTAAAGACCCAGAGTAAAACTGAGCATTAAAAGTTTTAGAATCTTAAACTTCAGTGAAAAGTAAATGTCATTATGTTGTTTAATTATAAAACTGTTGAGGAAAACTCTGACTACAATTAATTTGTGAAAAATAATTGATGATATGAGAATTCCCTCAACTACTGCACTGCTTTCCTTAAAAATATTCTTAGTTTCCTGCAGCTTTGACTTAACTCCACACAATTCTTCCCACTTAAATGTAAAAAAATAAAAATAAAATGCCAATGGAAATTTTGTAATGAAACATACTTTTAATACTCTCCATTCTTAAATTCTCCCCATTCACACATTTCTGTTAAACCCATGGTCTATTCCTGAGTCCTGAGGAGACCAGCAGCCTGCAGCCAAGTTGAACTTTATTCCATTAAAGGTTCAACTTCAAATTAAAAATCCAATAATGCGTGGGACCTGGAGTTGCCCTCTGGCCCCTCGGCGGCTCAGAGCTAATGAAATGCTCCAAAGGATGTTCTGAAACAGCATCAGGATTAAAACAGGGAAACACAGCTCCACTCAACACATGTTTGTTCACTGAGTCCCGCGGATCGAACCTGGCACTTTAATGGCATTTGTTTAAAAGACAGAGAGAAGTTTGGACAATTGGAGTTAAAGGTGTGCTATGCAACTTTTCTGGTGCGGGGTTCACTTTCTGTTTGTCTCTGTCGAGTTATCATTTTGACTCCCTGTTTTTGAATCTAAAATCTAAATGCAGTCGACATCTCATAAATGTTCTCGTAACATTCAAAACAATCTATAATTTCTAGAATTCTATGGAGGAATTTAAACACCAGATGGCAGCTTTGTTGATCTTGTTTATGGTTAAAGCATATCCACATGAAACAAAACCTGGCTTAAAGTTCAATATCTTCTCTGACCATTTAAAATAAACACAAGTTACTTTTTTTTTAAACAATAGCTTCAGAAATTATGACATCTTCAACATGAATGCAACCTAAAGATAAAAAAACACCTTGGGCCCTATTACCCTGTACTACCGACCAGCAATAGGGCTAAAATACACTGCCTGACCGAAACCAAAACAGCACATATTCACTGTGCCTTTGTTTCAGCAAGCTTCTGCAATATCAAAAGATTCATTTGAATGCAGTGTTGAATTACAGATCTTGTGTTGATGATGGCAAGTCTGACCACTGCACAAGCCAAACCAGCGCATCCCAAAGAATCTCAGTGGGGTTCAGATCTGTAGTAGATTGGCTTGTGCTTCTCCTCAGATGTTTTCTCTGCTTGATGCCAACAATGTGATCCCTCTCAAACACACTGACATCTTTTCCATGACCACAGGATTTGTCTTTCCACACGACTGTTACAGAAATAAGAAGTCACTTACTTTTCACCCACAGTTGGGTTTAAAATCGTGTCATTCACCTGCAACAATCACCCCGTGCAGCAATTATCCAACAGCCTGAACCTGTTTTCTTAGTTGAATCCAGGTGATGACTTTTCTTGAACAGGCAGTATCATTTTGGTATTTTCAACAAAGGCACAAAACTCCATAGGTCACTGTGTCTGCAGGGAATTGCAACGTTTAAAAAAAATATTCTCACAAAATCAAGTATTCAATATGGCTGCCTCACCATGTTTTGTTTACACCGACTGAGGACCAGAATTTCAACGAATGTGTCTTTATTTCTTCCAGAACTGATTAAAAAACTTCTATAAAGTTTGGAGGATGTGAGGATGCTGAACTTAAAAAGCAGCCTTGGTTGACTTTGGTGCAACTATGACGTGCTCTCTTACTCTGTGAATTCAACTGATTAAAATAGGCCTAATTCATGCAAAGGTTTTATTTGTTATGAAGTTTAGTTCAAAATGAAGCCCCAAGAGTCAGAATGAACATCTCTTTTCCCATTTCAGAGTCTCATTGGTGCATGAAGTGGGGAAATTACTGACTTGAAAAGTTATGGTTCAAAGAGCTAAAGCCAGTTGGGTAATATACCGAGGATTGGCTGTTTTGAACAAGGAGCTTTAAAACATATTTGGTCGGGGGAGAACTGTTTGCATTTAATTGCAAAGATTTTACGGTTTTAAATAGCAACCAAGAGCAGAAATTCACAATTAAGTAAATTATAGATGTATTTGAACAAAGGAATGCTGTTAATAAGAGTCGGAGGACAGAAAGCAGGTTGGATCTGGATAAAAGAAACACACTGTCTGTGAAGCTGCTCTTCTTACACTGGACTGATGAAGATCATAGACTGGAGTTAAGAGAACGCGGATGCTCCTTCTCCCTTTTATAAACCCTTTCACTTGATCAGTCTTGTTTGGGAGAGGGACCAATTCGGGAAGGACAATCACGGAAAAGTCTGTCTCTTTATCCCTTGAAGACAATACTCTCACTTAAATTAATGAGAGAGGCAGGCACGGTAATTGTTTTATCAACACTAGTGTCCAGGTGAAAGATAAACAGTTTGTTTTACAGGAATTGTGAGATATTGCAGGTGTTCCAGAGTTGGAGGCAGGTTGATTTGGTAGGTCAGGTTTGGCTGACGTCAGAGCTGGAGCAAGACCAAAAACAGACGATGGAGCAGGTAAGGTAACAGTCCAAGGCTTGGGCAAAACCACATTGGATGACCAGGTCTTATACGGCTTGCTGATGAGGTGCAGTTGTGCAGGCCAGCTCAGGAACAGGGGCCATTGATGGGGAGGGATAAACGGGAGAAAACAAAACATCTGCAGTGTACTATGACAACTAGACAGTTTTGAGAAATGGATTTCGTTTTTTAGATTTTGAATGACAGATATAAGGAGCAGACCCTTAAGAATACTGTATCTGTTCTGTAGAAGTCCAATGACACTTTCAATATGAATTCAAACAGAAGAGATGTTTCTAGAGAGTTCAACTTCTTTTGATGAGTGCTGGGTCTTTTCTTTGGCGAATGCTGAAGTCAGAAGTTTCACACAGCACTTTGTTGCAAATTCTTACTGAAGACTAAAGGCCCGGTTTGACTGTCTGATGCATGGCCACCCCAAACAGTACAAATGAAATGTACATTATGTGTCCTAACAGTGAACAGGACAGAAAGACTTTGATAGTGCAGTGTTTCTTGTAATTGCTCCAGGTCTTTTTTTTTTTTTTTGTTGGATCAACAAATATATCAAAACAATCAATAATAGATGTGAGTCTTGGGACTTTTTCCTTACTCCTTACAGTTGGTATTACATTACATTTAGTTTCATTTCCTCCTTGCGTATGAAACCCAATTTGGCACAGATGAGATCCATCCACTTGCAGAAATAGTGAGCTGTTGCTGTTTTAGGAATGCACCTGAGAGTAGAGAGGATCAAATGATAGAATGTTTTGTTGTTGTGGCTTGGTGGTTCATAAAACTGCTGAGATAGTTGTTGAGTCCATTAAAAACACCCCACGTCAGGTTTCAGGCCGCCAATCGGTGTAATGTGACTTGTTGTTGCTCGTGTTCATTAAACATTTTACACAAATCAATCTACCTTATATCACATTTTAGTGGCAAGACTTTTCCCTTGTTCGCCATTTGCGTGAATAATGTTGTTGTCAAACTGGAAGCGTGTCTACAATATGAGCGCGGATCTGTGGCAAAAAGAGGCAAAAGTGGGCAGGACAGAATAAGGTGAATATTCAGATGATGCTCCCTTGTCTCCTCCTCCCCTTGTGTGTCTGTGTGTTGCCTCCTACCTGGGCGTGGCCTCTCACGTTTGCAGGCCTCACGCCTGGCTGAAATTTTCATCAGTCCCGTATTTTTCAGCACTTGGCTATCTTTACGCACAAGTTTTTGTTTGCCTGTTTTTTTTTCCATGTGTCCAGTACCAGTTTACCTGCTTGCCTTGCCGGTCTGCCTCTGCATTCACCTGCCAATCTGCCTGACACACCTGCCTGTTTATCTATAACCAAGATACTTACTTAATACACCAAACTCTCCCACCAATATCATTCCTTTGCTGAAATAAATCATTTCCACTTACGTGTCGTCCCTTCTGCTCTTGGGTCCAGTTTAGAGTTGTGACCAGTGGGCGAGGCTACCGCGCTCAAATTGAGCCGCCGACTGTAGGCTGCCATGTTTGCAATCTGGTGCTGACCGCTAGGGGCTGGCTGCGGAAGTAGAATTATTCAATGCAAGTCAATGGGGAGTTAGACGTTTCAAAACCTACTTTAGAGCCTGGCTCAAAATACGGCTTTGGTCTCAAACGTTAGCTTACGGCTCTGTGACAACGCTGAGGGGGGTGAATTTTTTCGAACCAGGCTGGTTTAGCCGCTGTGATTTTTTAAAGTTCTTGAATATCTAATGAGGAAGGCGGGCTTTACGCGCCGGAAATGTCACGGCGCAGCCATACACCTACGAGTGGGCGGTAACTATAGAGGCTACGACGGCAGTACGTCAGCAAAAGGCCGCCCCAAATTCGGCCTCTCCCCGCCTCCCCACCGAGGGGGGAGTGGTGGGGGCTAACCCGCGGCCATTTTGAATTCTCCATGACTGAGCCGCATTTTCATGAATGGGGCGGAGCGACGACAGTCTGTCCATTATTTTTTATGTCTATGGTTGTGACAGATGCTTTAGAGCGTCAAGGCATAGTCCCGTTTGTGGCTGTATAAGGGGTATAGAGATTGACAACAGATACCAAGGCATAGGGGTATAGAGATTGACAACAGATACCTGATGTTTTTTGAGTGTTTGAACAATACAAGTAGGTATCGCCTTTCCCCTGACGTCTTTTGGCTCTTTCATATCTCCCCACAGTTATTTACTTTTCTCTTCAATGAGTACAGTTTTTGGGAGGGATTTGGGAACACTGTCGGGACATAATCTGGGTGGATTGGGTCGTTTACCTTGGCGCCTGTGTATCAACTTCAGTAACTGCTGTTGACATTTCAAATAGCTCCACTTCTGTGACAGCAATCTGTGGTTTAATACCTGTTATGAAACGCTCAAGTTCCACTGGGTCAGACTGGTCTTCTCTGTGTATTTTCCGTAGCCATGATTCCCCTCTCTGGCTGCGTTGCCTCATTTGGCAACATGTAGAATTTCAGTTGGGTTTTCTGCTACATTATTCCGACACCCCACCATAAAACAGTTTTTAACCATCTAGAAATGGCTACTTTGACAAGGAATTGCACCACGTCCACCTTTTGCAATGGATGGCTGTCTGTTCTCCCCTTTGTGCTTGTTGCTTAGGCGAGCAGAGCATCATGAGATGGTGACATTTACAGACGTCCAACCGTGAGAATAAGCCCCACACATTTATAAAACAGAATAATCAGTCTTATAAATTTGTCATAATTAAGTTCACAAATTAACCTTTCATTTTTGTAAATATAATAATATATTGTTTCTCTGGGCGATAAAATAAATAGTTGCATGATGTCATAACCACTTTAGAGAACTGTAAGTGATTACTGGATCTGCCCTAGGCAAAACTAGATTTATTTCTAACAGAGATAAGATAGAAAATGAAACATTCTAATACATCAATATTTGTAGTTTTATGAAATTGTTTCTGCAAGAAACTTTAGCTTACCCACAGTTTAACCTACTGGCTTAAACACAGAAGCAATGAACACACTTATACAACGCACTGACCACACAGTGCGTCACACAGGAGTAGTGACAGCAGCTTATTGCGCTTTTTAAATTGTGACAGACAACTGGCAAAAGAACAGAGAAAATTACAACTCTGGACTGGATTAAGAAACAAACAACATGTATTCCTAAAAGTTTTAGCTTTGATGGAGTTGGACAACAGCCTGTGCTGTTTCAAACTGATGCACCAGGACTGAAAACAGCGGGACAAAAGCATGTGTCACTTGTCTCACAGAACAGGGATTTGGCTTCATCTGAGCAGGACTACATGCAGTGAGAAAAATTAGGAAGTGAGTAAAAAAGCTAGTTGTTAGAGATGTTTGTGAAGACGTCCGGCGCTGCTCTGTGTGATGTTTTGGAGCCGATTGTGCTGCCTGTGCTCAGGGCTCGGGTGCATCAGGTTCAGGGCGGTTAAAGGTGTGCTCAGCAGTGACAAACACATGACCAACAGGCTCTGTTTTGCTGCTCTAACACTACGCTGAGTGTTAAACATTGATATTTACTTTGGCATATTCCCTGTTGTACATCATCAAATCTGTGGGGACATTATTTTCACATGACGGCGAGGTTCATTATTTCTGTCTCTCTGACGCCTGCTTGAATTGAGTGTGTGATTGCCTTTATACCATCAGATTGTGCAGCGAAAAAGCTACTTATCCTGCCTGCAATGTTTGATTTTTCTACTTACTACCCCTTGCTGTACATAAGCGTTTTTATTTTTTGTTCTACCTGTAGTGCGTTAGATTTAAGTATATTTTTATAGTTATAGATCTTTTTTTTTTTTTTTTTTATTGCACATTTATATTGTCCTGCTTGTATCTGTTCATTGCACTAACATTTCCCTATTGTTTAACAAATCTTATCTTGCTTTACTCAAATTTTTACATATCAATTTACATGGGTCCAAAACTTATTTTAGTTGAGTTCCTGCGGCTATGCATGTTTATGTTTATGTACATTTTTAGCTTAATTGCACTTTTATTTCCCATTTTTACTCATTTGTTTGTTCAAAAAGAAAGGTCTGATGCACCAAGGACAAACACTGAATGACACATGGGCACGGAGACAAGGGCGGTCTAATAAAAAAAAGAAAAATTGGCATTTAAAATTGTAAGTACTGTGCAGATACCAATCCTCTCTGATATCACTAACGCAGATATGGAAACTGATTTATAACTGACGCAGTATTGCAGTTGAGATAAAGCTCAGTCCACAGCAGACAAATTCTTGTACATTAGCAGAACATAATTCAGACGAACAGTGGTTTTACAGAATGGAATCATGTTGAGTCCACATTTATCACAGAAGGGGAATATTTCATGTTCATAGGATGTGAGTAATGGTGTGCCAATGCCCCATAACATTAACTGGCTCCACTGTGGCTGAGCGATAATGCTAGTTCCTCAGTGATGTTCCGCGTTTTATTCCATGAAATGGTCTGCACGCGCCTGCATTAGAGCCACGATTTCTCATAGTCGCAAAGTATTAAAGGGTGCTTCACAATTGAGGCTGAGCGATTTTGGCAAAAATGACTATCTCTAGTTTTTCGGAATGATATTCAGACGAAAATATGCCAATTCAACAGAAGCGTATTAGGTCAGGTACATTTTCAAACAAATTTGAAATGTAAGATGAGTAAAACGTGCACAAATAACACATTATACCCTTATTTGAAAGTTTACAACATCACTTTTTATTTTCATTTTGATCTGTAATCAGCTCTTTTTCTAGCACTTCGGACTCCAAACGATATGCAAAATCCAAATAACAGCCATATTATTACCTACAGTTTTATGTGTTGCCCATCTCTAATCTCAATGTAAATGCTTTCTGATTCTGATCAATCTGCAAACAGACATAATAGCACAGGTTAAAAAATCCAACCAAGCATAGTTCCTTGTCATTTCTGATACAGGCTTTTACAAACATTAATCAGCAGAACATGTGCAGGCTGCAGCAATGAAGGTCTCCACATGTTTCAGTGTACTAGTTTTCCACAAACGTTTTAGCTCCAGCTCTTTGCTCTCTCTCAGTGCAGTTTATGAACATACATCAGCATCACGCATCTATGTTTACGTTATACACTAGAGCGGGAAATAGACAAAAAAATATATATTTGGGGTGTTTTGTTTTTGATTCATCAGCAATGTGCTAGAATATGCCTGTGAGTGTCACACCCGTTATGTAAAATTACAATATATCCAACAACAATTGCTATTTTATCAAATTTGCAATACGTCTCCCACTTCTACATTACACAGATTCGACTACTGCATTCATCCATAACAGGTGTTTTTATTGCTCAAAAATACTGTAAACATTCATTCTCAGTGAGTGGGCTCGCCTCTTCACAGATTTGTGTCCTTTATCTCTGTTACGCTCCTAGCTCAAAGAGGAGGGGATGACACAACTGAACTGTTTAGAGCTCGTGCTGGAGTCTCACTTGTTTTATTTTAAACAATCGTCAAATGTGTTTCTGTTGTCAGTAAATGAGTGATGTGCTGTGGTGCGAATGACAGTCAGATAACCTGTGTAATGAAATGAGCATTTAAGTGTGATGTAAAAAAGATACACGTGGGCAAGAGCAGGGCCCGGACGCGTGGTTTAGATCTGAGTTCCTGAGAAAGAGACTGGAGCAGTTTTCCTCCGCCGGCTTTAAGGTTCAGCCAATCTCCAGCTTCTAATCGGCACAAGCGGTGATGAGTGACTGATTGGGGAGGGGCGTGGCCACAGGGCGCACAACACCTCCACCCACAGGTTTTGGACAAGGTCTTACACAACAATCTCCAACTGCTGTTAGCAAACAAGCCCCAACAAAGAAACGACTTTAGTTGATATTTTACCATATAAAGTTGATTTGAGCAAAACAAAAGCTACAGGGACAGCAACACATTAGGCCAGAGAAACACATTTTATCAGTTGAACTGCCTATAATTCTGCCACTCAAGTTGGAATGTTAAGGATTTTTCAAATAAAATGTCTCTGCATCACCTTCATTTGGAGCTGTGACCCAACAAATCGTCTTAACAAAATCGTTCTAGCCCCACATCATGTGTGTGGGGTTGGAACGATTTTGTTAAGGAGACAAATCATCTTGAGCAGTCGGCCTCAGCCTCCTCGGTGTGATGGTGTCAGCTCAGCAGCTGGACCAAAATTCACACATTATAGATCATTTTAAAATTACGTTAGAAATAAACTAAATCTGGTAGAAATTTCAAACTATTTTAAACATTAATAATTTAGTCACAGTGGGTTTTGGTGCTTTGTGTTTCCCAAGGATTAAAGTACAGGGAAAGACTCAAGAGCTCTGGAAATAACTCTGACTGGAATATAATCATTTAACTTTTCCTTGTGTGTGGGTGTAATAGTTTAGTCTAGTTATTACATATAAATCTACAGATCATTAACACAGCAGGGTTTTAGCTCCGTCGCTATGATATTCCAGCTGTGATGGTCTTCTGTAACTTGTGTTTAATAAGAGGACAGTTTCCAGAGCAACTGAACACACTGTGCAGTAAATTGAGGAGTTTAGAGTTACAGAGTACAAAAGACTCAGGAGATGTAATTACTGTTGAATAATGGTACAGTGTAACTTTTGATAATGAGGTTCTTCAATATGCAACAAGAATTGGGAGTGAGACAAAAAAAAAGTTTTAGTAAACATTTTATTGTATAATTTATATTGCACAAGGACACAATGGCAGTATAAGGGCAGACCTCCTCCATCTAGTCTAGTGAGGACTCAAAGTGACAGACTGTCGCAATTTCAGTTTTGTCTTTTCAAAAGTGGATAAAAAACCTTATGACCTAATAATGAATTCAATAATTAAATTGCGACAACTGAAGGTGTTTACATTCATTTCCATTTCACTTCATTTATTTAAACAGGAAAAAATTTAAATGCAATAATCAGGCCTGACTTTCAGCCAAGTCTCCGCCTCCGGCCCCTACAACCTCCACAAAAACTGAAAAGACTATTCAGGTTTATTTAGGAGGTGCTAGCAACATAAAAATCAAAGCATAATGAGACCCATTTAACTACTAATGCACTGAAATTATATAAATAACAGGGCAATAATAATGGTGTACAATTCAAGTCACATGGGAAATAGGCCTGTCTTGGACGCATGCACCAATTATGAGTCCAAGCACCAACACATTCACTTCAAAGACCCTTGTAACTTCACAGCGTACAGAGGACAAATGATCTACCACCATGTACTAAATTCAATTACAGCTTCTCTGGTCGCCCCCAGCTGAGATTCCACCCAGAAACAGGACGGCTGGGTTTCCTTTATCCCACTACACTGTGAGTCCCTTGCACCTTAGTCACATGGAGCCGTTCAAAGCAGTGTCCTGATTACACTCAATATAAAGTCCACGCGCAATAAAAGAGCACTGAGCATGAAATTTGAAGGGAAAGCCAAATTTCACATTTGAAAATTGCGCCACAAGCTAAACAACTTTTCAAACCTTTAGCCATGGTGTTTTATCCTCATCAAAAACTGGAGTTGTAGTTAAATAATCCCGTATTTTTCTTTCTTTCCCTCGCTACAGAGCACAGTATATGCCCCACATGTGTATTCTTCTCAAAATTATAAACATTTGAATAGTTTGTGTACCTTAAAATCAATCCACAGTGTCACCATTAAGATGTCACACTCTTTACCACTTAACTTAATCGTCCTGTCTGCCACACTGCTGCTTTTAGGGTGGTTTCAATGTTTATTTCAGCTCATTTCACCTTCAAATGTGCGCCCTATAGATAAACACCGCAGCGTTAAGTGTAGCGTAGCCTTTGAGAACCACTGATCTGTTAAAAGGCCAAGCATCGATTCAGACTTGAGCTTATGTCCATAGCAGAAAGCTTCAGAAGAAGTAATAAATTCTGTTTTTTGATATAACTTTGAAAAGCAGTTTCAGTATGGATTTTCATTGCACAAAAGAGAGCAGATTTAGTACTTTGACAGGTGTAAAACTGAAGAAAACAAGACTGTCCGTTCTATAATCCTCCTGGTTCAAAAAATAAATTATACATACAAGTTTTGATCTGATGTTATGTTACTCAGGGATCTTTATAAATTAATGGTAGATCTGCTGTTTTTGGGAGAAAAACTGAAAATATATAAATCTAGAACTTTATCGTTACTTTTATAGACTGGGTTCACAAACTATTTTATTTTGAGGTGAAAGGTCCTCGGAACCTCGAACACTTGTTTTGTTTCATGCGAGCCGCACGGTGGCACAGCGGGTAGCCCTCTCCCCATTGCTACAAGTTCCTGGATTTGATTTGGGGCCTTTCGGTGTGGAGATTGCACATTCTACCTGTGTCTGCCTTCCCCTACTAAAAACATTTACAATAGGTTCCTCCCGTCCAGGGCCATGACGCCGATCTCTCAGTGGGACTTAAGGGGTTAAATAAAGGTCAGTACATTTGCAGATATTAACAATAACATGACATAACATTTTGAGAGTTAAACAATCAATTACATCTTACCATTTTGCCCATTTGTCCCCAGTTTGACAGTTTTTGTTAAGTTTATAATGTTACTTCCTGGTTTGGACATGGGCAGCAAATATGACAGTTAGAGGTAATTCTACAACTGTTTCCTAGCAACTACTTTGAAAACAAGGGCCAAAATCCACACACATCACTCAATAGTTATAATTTGACAAATAATGATAGCTGATAACACCTTTATTTTGTTGAATGGCCATTTAAACTGTCAGAAAAATGTGTCAGTTGAGTGTAAATCGTCTCCGTGATACATCGCTTTTTGATGACATCACAGAGGGATTCAAGTTTAGAACTCCGCACAACTTCCTGTCATTTTAAACCTTTATTTTTCATATTTTTTTCACAAATTGCAACTTCACAAATGTAAAACTATGATAAATATTTACCAGATGTGCCCTCCCGCCAAACAAAGTCATAATTAGAAAATCATGAGAACCTGTTGTATAGACTTTAAAGTGAATATAGGACCATAATGATGTTGTGATGTCATGGTAACCCAACATGTTTATAGCTGTTATGGAGTTAACAGTCGTGCCCACTTGGAAGCGTGCTGTGCTTCCAGAAGTAACTTTTCCTTTTCCCACACGCTTTTTGAAACTTTAAAATATAAGACTTTACATGCACGACGAGGTAAGCACCATGACACTGTTGTTTTCAGTCCAAAAAACACATTTAACCAACAATTTGGCAAAATGCTTTAATAACTTAGCAGTTATAAAGTTTCAGAAAGAGATTTTGAATAGAATTATAGGTCTTGTGGTTTAAATTTAAATAAAACTATAGGTCTAAACTAAAGTTCGTTTCTGAAACTTCATAAACTGCTAGGCTAAAAGTTTAACGTGTGTTTTTTGGACTGAAAACAATATTATGGGCATTATTTACCACAGAGCTGGTTTGCCTCTATCCTGCATTCTAACTCTGAATATTCATACGATAAAAATGAATGAGAATGTACCTCGGGCAAACGTGGGAGTGGGTGGGACTGTTGAGACACAGAATAATCCAGTATAATTAAAAGTACGGAGCGAGAAAAGCACTCGCAAAGTAAATCGACTCATTGCAAGCCGCACATGTACGAGTGGATTCCTCATCAGATCTAATCACGTCATAATTACCCCGATACAGTCAGAGTGGCAGATCGGCAGTTACACCTGATGCTTCCACTTAACATAAAGTTCCTTGAGCTGTGATAGGATCAAAAGTGTGGAAGTACGACACACGTTCATATGTCTGACAGAACAAACACTGACGCTCCATCGATACTGAAGCGGCTAATGAACCTATAGCATCAGCTCAATCAGGAAAACTGTATTTATCTCTTTATATTGTAGAAGTCTCTATAACGAGTTTGTGTCTGACATTTGAAAACTTCACAACTTTCTAATTTGAAAACAATAAGGAGCATGCATTTTTAATTAACACCTTTTCTTTTGTTGAAAGGTGTGCTGTTTCATGTATTTTTATTTTATTTTATCAAACTTAGTCTATCGCCTGATGGCAGCTATAATGGAATCTGTACTTTCAAAACTAAACTAAAATCTGAATATAATCTCCGACACATTTTAATAAGATAAGTTTGAAGAAGTTGTCTTCCAAGCGTTCAACACAAAAGTGGTGTGAAACAAAGCATAATAAAACTGTCAATCATCGTACTCCTCGTCGAGCTTCAGGGAATGATGATATGTGGAACTGTAAAATGCAAACTTATTCAAATGTAGTTTTTCATTTGGAAGCTAAGTTTATTGGAGTGTACATTACTAACTTAAAATGAATTGGCTAAGCCAGGGGTTCCCAAACTTTTCTGGCCGGGACCCCCCAAAATAGCCATGCAATCAACTCGGGACCCCCAAAGCGAAATTAAAAATAATTTTAAATGTCAAAGCATGTTAAATCAGGTTTAATATTGGTTATTTTAATTGTTTACTGTCTGATTTGACCATATTTCACTAAAATATACTGTTTTGAATTTGAAAAATAGAGCAAATACAGTGTCATATTTATTCAAATTAGATCTAGAAATCATCTGGCGACCCCCAGCTCATCCCTTGCGACCCCCCGGGGGGTCCCGACCCCCACTTTGGGAACCACTGGGCTAAGCTATTAAAATGTAAAGATGATCTGATTGTTTTTATATACTGTATAGATTGTTTTTATTGGTTTGTGTTTATTCATTTTCGTGTGACTCTGCTAAAACCTCACGGAGATAGAATTGGACAGGATGCAGTTGTACAATGAGTCAACTGAATTATTCTCAACACTTTTTGCCTACTGGGCTTGTAAAAATGTATTAAAAGAATGTGAGATGATAAAATGTGTATGTCAGCAAACTATAGTTACCATTGAAAATCAACAAAGCAGCGCAAATATAATATAAAATGCAATAAAATGATTAGAGGACACATGCAGACCTGGAATTGTATTTAGCTTCATCCACGTTTGTTTGACGAATTCTGTTTAGTTTGTCCTCTCCTCTGAGCCTCACAAAAACACCCCAACTTTCCCAGATTTGTGATGTCACTAGTAGAGCTCCGAGATCTCCTGAACTATTTTTTATTTCCATAAACCATCGCGAGACTCGTTCTGAGTATTTTTGCTGTCAAATCAAATTCACTACAACTGCGTGCTTGTAAGCATTTTGGGGATAGCTAGCTTTTGTTTATTTCCTCCTTTGTAATCATTGCTCACATGTTTCAAGTAAATAACAAAAATGTCTTTAAATAATAATACGTTAAATAATGCCTGTTTTATAATCCATTTGGAATTTTACTCCTTCCTAACTTCTTTTGAAACCTCTTTGTTATCTAAATCTAAATCTTCAGACGAGGCGGAATCAATCACACTTTTTAGGCGACTTTCAACTTCTCATTGATTCTGAAAACTCCATGTGAAACCACATTTGTGCTTTAGTGAATACAAAGTAAAGAGGTTCAGTAACACAGTGCCAATGAGTTCATCAGTCTCCATTCACTCCTCATACAATGTGGGTTAAATGCCCAAGGACACAGCAGCAGGGAGCGGGGAGGTTTTATGTTTAGATGGACTTCTGTGTCACTATTTAACAGATTCCAATTCAAAGGCAACTCAAAATCTGACAGGTGTAAGCTGCATAGAATACATCCATTTTTAAAACGAAAGTCAGAAATGCAGAAGCTATTGGAATGACAAGGTTTAAGAAAACAAAGGGTTATAATCCTCACAGAAGACATCTGACTGGCTCAGATCTGGAGCTGGGCCCGTCAACGTTGCCAAGTCTCCTTCTTTAAAGTGACTTTGCATCTTTCTTTATTTATTTGTTAGTCGTGGGTTGCATTTGTTTCTTTCATGTAAGAAATGATGTGATTTTTAGCATATTTCAGGTTTGTCACACACTAATAGACCCTGTAATGACTAAAACACAGGCTGTTAACAGTCAATTAACACTTTAAAGCCACTATTAATGTTAAGTATGCTTTTAAAAACCATGTGCATCTCATTAGCGCTCGTTCAGCAGCGACACGTAACGTTAAACTAGTTATTTATTTTTGTGGAGCTGAGGTCGCTTGTTCTGTGGCAAACCTGCCCCTCTGTACATTCAGGACTTAAAGGGCCCATGACAGGTTGAGCTACGCACTTCACAAAAATGTAGTTTAGATAAATATATTTCACATTTTGCCAAGATACTTTACACATTTTATCACGGTTTAGCAATTTTTTAGGCTTTTAACTTCACTTCCTGGTTGTAAATGATGACATCACACTAGGAAATTACCATAGCAACCACCTGTAAACTGGGCCAAACTCATCTAATGTCGCAGATTTTTTACATTTTTACACATAAAAATAGATGTGAACACCTTTTTTGTTGAATTAATGTATAAAGGGTAAAAAAAAGTAGTTTATTTTCTGTAAATTATGCATAACCTTTGTTTCCCCAGTGTGATGTCATCAGTTTGTTTACTTCCTGTAACTTTCTGCAGATTTTTCAACTTTTGTCCACAAACGGCTACTTGATTGGTGTAAAACTATCATTTTAATTTATAAGTATTATATTATAAGTATTAATACACCAAACAAAGAGAAAATTAGAAAATCATGAAAACCTGTCATACGCACTTTAAGGGAGTTTTTAATCATGTTGTGATTGTTTCCACATCTCGTTTAAATTGTACTTAGATTGATTCATGCATGTTTGAGTCATCTTTATTCTCCTGGGGACAAGATGCAGTTTCTCTGACATTCCAAGTTTCAGCGCAGATTCCCAACCGATTCACGGCCTCCGCCTGTACTTTTACAGTACTTCGTTCTGCAGTTTTGTTTTATGGAACGGTGACGTAGCATTCAGCTGTCGCGTACCTGCAGCATACTGTAAATGACCAGGCCGGAATTGATCTGACTTTTTTTTTATCAAGTTGTTTTAGATAAATATTGCGATTTCAAAGGACAAATATTATGCAAAATTGACATTATCTGGAGTCGCATTTAGCTTCATTCACGCTAGTTTGATGAATCCTGGTTTGAAAATGCTCTCCCCGTCCGACCTCTGCCATGTGTGACGTGCCTCAGAGAATCCATAAATGATCGTCAGAACCGCTCTGAGCATTTCTGCCAGCTAATCACGAAGCATTGGCCTGATACAATTTGTGTAATAGCTTTGGCTCCGTCTATCAGCTGCAGAAGCAAAGTCCCCCAAGATAGTTCTCAAATTGTTCATCAAAATTGGGAATATACTGGGACTAAATCCACCCTGACCTTACAATAGTCTGAACTTGGCTGCAACCAGAACCAGCCCAGGACAAATGTGATGTATCTCTACACTGATATTCAATATAATATAATCACATTGCAATTTCAAAAACAAACACATCTTCAAAGTAAATCTACAAACACGTATTCTGTGCACACAGCAGTTATTTGATTTTGAAATTGCCATATGATTGAATATCGTTGTTGAGATGCACCACAGGGTTTATTCAAATCCAGCTATAAAAGCCAGCCATCTCTTTCTCCTTGACTTTGATTAAATTTCTTTGACAAAGACATTTGAATAACAAATTAAAGAAAACTCAGTCTCAATATATGACTACCTTCTAATGCTTGAATGAAACCAGTAGTAGAAAACAATATATCACTGATGACTTTTCTTCTGAGCTTATTTCTGTTGGTGGAAAGCAAGAAACAGTTACTGAAATGTAAGTTGACAAATTGCTAAGAGATTTGTTGAACACTGCACATGGCGTTTTAGTATAATTTCCAATTGTTCCTAGTCTATTTTATTTGCCATTTTTGAACAAACTTGGTTAATTTGAAACTTTGCGGTCTGTGTGTGCTTCCACTGTTTCAATTCTGCCAGGGCTTTTTAAGAGTCCTATGACATCTCGCGCCTCTGCTCTGGTTTGAGGATGAATCAATCTTGCAGGGCGGAGTTTGAAGATCAGTAAAAGTCCTGCTGTTCCTCGGCGGTAAAGAACCCTCCACTCTAACCCTCCCCCGTCGTCCTCCAGGCCCTGCCCAGTTTAATGCTACGTTCAGACCTCGGCGTCAAAAGTGTGCCGCAAGTTGAACGCCTGTGTTTCTGAGGACAGTCGCTGGAGATAAAACGTGTCTGGACTAAACATAAAATGCTGGCCTTGCTGGCTGTGAAATGACTGCTATTCGGAGGAATGACTGCTACTCTGAAGGAAGATCCTGATTGGTTGACGTGGAGCAAATTTCAACAGAAGCTCAGCCAATCGTGTCACAGAAATGTTGAAAATGCCCCTCATATACTTCACATGTAAACCTTAGTCCCACGAGAGAATTGTACGGCAACAGTTTTCTTTGAGGATCACATGGTTATAATGTTCTTTAATGCTCCTGTACTTTTTACTGTCATGATTCTTCAGTCTTAGGTATGTTCCCCCGGGGTTCTCTCCTTTTTCTGGAGGTTTCAGATCAAATCCTAAATAAGTTACTCACTGATGGACTGTTATTAAAGCAGAACTAACTTTAGCGAGCTCTCAGCAGCTTTAGCAGCTCTCGTGTGAAAATACACTGCTAGTGAAAGACGCAAAAGCTTTTTTCCCCTATTTTATTTCTTCTGCACATCTAAAAACCTTTCACGATGCCAAATATAAAAAAAGAGCCAGGGGCAACGACAAAAGACACATGTAACCACCACACGGACTTACAAAGACGTTAAATAAGGTAAAAATGTAAAAATGTTACTTTGTTTTGCTTTAACATATAGATATTGAGGTAAGATTAGGAACTTGTACTGCATAATCAAATGTAGCATCGTAGGATTTTACTTTTGGATATTTGTATGCTAAATAAAAACAGGAATCATCACTTTCTGCAAACTGTGAACATTTAGACAAACAGTAGAGGATCCCATAGCACACAGAAGAAAGTCCGACATAAGCTCAACAGAGATATTCAAATATCAGTGATCGTTTTTCCCAATCCTGGAAGCTATCACTAAAAAGCTACCATAAATAGAATACCATGAGTTTACAAAATGATCAAATTCACAGACTGGATAATCTGCCATTTTACACATGAAATCAGCGTATTAGTTTATCCTTCTGCGCAAAAATGATCCCACTTGATATCGTCATAAACTGCACATATATGAAAATCTTGACACATTTATTCAGATGGATTAGCGTCTTTGACATTTGTGACGAGCCAAACCCATAATCTCTTTTCAGTATATTTACACTCCTCCACTTTCTTACATTGTCTTTGTAATCTGCTAATTTATGAGCGCACTGACAATCTGTTCAAAACGCATTATTGAGTCATAAATTCCCAGTAAATTGCAGTATGTTGGCTCGAATGTGCGACTTTTGACGAACCGTTGAGGCGCTGACAGCTCTGGGTACAAGGCTGCATAAAAGCTTAACACTTCTAAATGCTTGGGCGGTGATCCAACATGGCAACCGGCGCTGAAAATCAATCTAGTCCAGCACACAAATCCAGACCTGGCAACGCGGCATCTCCAGGACAGATTGTTGGACTGTTGCAGTGAACAGGATGGATTCAAACTAAACAGGCGATTAGCATATCTCATTTCCTCTGCTCTGACATGGAAGCTAGAGCTGAATACATGTTGATGGTAATGTCTGTTCTTCCTGCCGGCAAAACTGGCATGGGAAGAAAGTAACTTTGCATAATAAATCATTTGAAAAGTTGCATGATAAATTTAGCGAATGCAAATTCAAGGACGGAAAAGTCCTGAAATACTTTTTGATTTATGAGAGTGAATTACAACATGCAGTGAATCCTGTAAATGGAAGCTGAATGTGGCTAAATAACGTCATGGATATCAGGCATTGAGTTGAAGAATATGATTTAATAGCATCCGCACTGTGAACAGAAACACATAACTAAAAAATTGAGTTACAGTGGTTATCTATCATCAAATGTGAAACTCAGTATCTTAATGTTTCTTATTATTAATGTCAATGGAAGAAGCTGCAAGATTTAGTTGTCTTTGGAGTTTCAGTTTACGCAAGATTACATTTCTCAACTGGAAGAACCCACACAAGCCTCTTCCTGATGGGAAAAATAACAGGAAGTAGCAGAAAGTTGGACATCTTTACACACTGAACCTTTTTTTTTTTTTTTACCAGGGTGATCAAATGAGTAAACAGCACACAAACTTTGGAAAATGTACATATTTCAGAGATTGCGAAAACACAACAACAAAATCAACATTTGAAAGCAATGCCAATTTCTGAAAGATTCCCTCTTTGTTTTTTGTTTATTTGTGTGTTTTTTTTTTAATCCCGAAGTGACACAAGCTTGTGCAGCCTCAAATCCACCAGGAGGGAGTTCCAAACGGCGTGAGCAGCATAAGAGAAGGCTCGCCTCCCCCAGTGGGTCCTCACATGACGCACAGACAAGCCAATCATATCGCAAGAGTGCAGGGCGTGCTGATTCTCCGCTCTCTGCATGAGGGCACGCAAGAAGGTGCACATTTACATATTACTTTATACACTTTAAAAATCCAATCTGTGAACCTCCTGCGCCCAGAGAAGGCCACCCAGCTCTGCCGTAGAGGTCACGGTGGTGCGTGAGCCTTCCACACCCTGTTATGAATCTTAAAACGCAACACGAGCTTTAACTAACTTATATGGGGTAATGACATTTTGTAAAGTTAATTAGATTTAGTATCTGGCTACACTGTGAGGGAGAGTGAAACCTGACTTGACTTTGGTTTGTCTTGACACTCCCAGTGGTACGTGGGACCTTCTGCAGTTCGAGTATTTGTACGTGCTTTTTGTTTTAGCTCCTCCTGTGAGTTAATAATAATATATACTACTTTATTTATGGTTTAATCCAATTTTAGATCTGGTTTCGTCTCCTTTTAGATCAGGTTTTGCACAAATTTGGCCTGATATAGTCCAGGGTTAGATCTGGTGGCCAGCTATTCTTAGGTGGCACTTGGAAAACATTCAAGAACCACTGCTCTAAAACATTTTCAAACAGAGTTGCCGTTAGCCACCAAACACGTACCAGGGCTGTGTTGACGACCACTCGAATCAGAATCAGAATTACTTTTATTTATCCCCAAGGGGAAATTCTTTTCGTTACATGTGCAACCGACCAGTAGAGACAGTAAGTATTAAAACAATATAAGATATATATAAAATAAAAATAAAATACACCTCTTGTAAATATAATGTAGTTTTACACCAATCATTTAACTTAACTTATAAAGTGTCTTTATTAATCAACTAAACCCCCGATATGAACAATACTCAACTAAACCCCCGATATGAACAATTTTACAATAAGCTTAACTCTACTACCCTTGTCTATTTACATATTCACATGATCATGCACAGTTTATGTATATAAGTGGTATTATGTATATAATACCACACAAGAGTAACATTGCCGCCTGAAACATCATCACCTATTATTATATTTTTCACTACAATGCACTACAAACTCTACTTATCCACAAAACAAAATTAAGTGGATGGAGAGGAAGTGACCCGGCTCCTCTGTTGGTCAAAGGAGCCTCTGCCTGATCTGTCACAAAACAAACATCCCACAACCTCAACATTGTAAGTTATCGCTGTAAACGCTGATTTTTATGTGATCGTAATAAATTATAATCGCAGCAGTCTTTGACCTGCTCCTGCTATATTCACGTTTGCATGTCATTTATCCCATTATCGATCACCGCACTGGAGTCTGTTTTGTTCTGTGCATCTCAGCGTAGGTCACTTCCTGGTTGTCTTCCCGCATTCAAGTTAATAGGATTTAATGTTTATATTAGCACCAAGCTGTGTGCGCAGCTGTTCTAAACACGTCAATCCTCGAAGTGTTTATTGAGTAAATTAACTGCTTTCAAAGACAGTCACAACTAAAAAAAAGGAAAAAAAAAGAAAGAAAAACAACTACAGAGGAAATAATAATGTGACAAAGTTCCTGCCAAAACGATCACAGCATTAACTCCTCCACGGAAACATACATGTGCTTTGTGTGCTCAGTAAATTGCTTTGTCTCTGAATAATGCTCGCATTATTCAACAAAACAAAAGGAAACACTGGGAAAATAACCATGAAAAATCCATTCTCATTCATGAGCTGAAAATGTGAATTACGGTATCCGGGTTGTTTGAATCTGATGCACTGTCAACTTGGTTTTGCATTATTTAGAGACCTCTTTTGTTGACGCTTTTCATGAAACTGTGGATTTCAGCTTTTCAGTATACATTGTCTTCCATTAAAAAATAACAAAAGCCACATCAACCACAAACCTGTATTTTACATAATTGCTATGGGACAGGACGGATCCAAAGTATCCACAAAAACCAGTGAGATCCATAAGATTGTAGCAGTGTGTCTGTGTGTGTCTGTTTGTTCCGCCCACCTGCAGAAGCGCCTATGACTATAAAAGGACGCTTTTTAGTTGCTGTTAGTTCTCTGGCTCGTTTGTACTTCAGGGCTGGGCGCTCGGCGTGTGTTTGTGCCTGTACTATATGTGGCAGGTAAGAAAAACGACACAAATGAATCCAGATAGCATATGTAGCTTGGCCCTTATTGGACATCGTCATCGTGCCTCTGTCCGTTTGGGGGACGCCTCATAGCCCAGCTGGGTGCGTCTTCACTGAAGGCCGGGGGTGTGTGTCCTGTGCTCCTCTGAAGCTATCGGTCATTCCAGGGCTAGTGTAAAACCCCTGTATGGTCTTCAAAAGAGGTCTGTTCTCTGTGATTGGCGACAGCATTAACGCCTGTTTAAAATGATGTATTTTTTCGAGGTAGCGGTGCCCGAGGCCAGCAGGCGTCCAGCACAACCACCGCTGCCTTTTTGTGTGTTTGGGATGTTCGGGACCCGTTGAAAATGTTATTTCACAGACGAACTGTGATATTGTGCATAATGCAGCACTGCATCAGATTTGATTTCTTTTGATATATAAAATCAAACAAAACTATATCAAAACTCAAAATAAGCTTAACTTAACCCTCAAATGTAACAAGATGAAAGACTTTCTGAGTTTCTGTCGACATCACACCATTTTAAAAGACAATATCACTTAAAGGAAAAATATGCATTTTTTTTGTATTGTTATCAAACATGCTCTTGAGTATCTTTAATTTGCTATCTCATGTTTTGAAACAACAACAACAACAAAAAAAGCTTATCATGGAATCATTTTTTACTTTTCTCATCAGTCTGGAAAGACACTTACTTAGTGCATCAGCCCAGAATGCTACATGCAATTATCAAGACAGCAGTAGCAGTGATCGTGTTTAGACGGAAGAAATGCTCAGAACGAGTCTGGCGATGATTTAAGGACTTTGGCGATGATTTATTAAGGACTAAACAGCCAAAGATTCTCAGATAAGTGACGCTAGATGATCTGAAAATTTGTCTCGCTGGGAGTGTGTTTGACGCTCAGGGGGGAGGATTTTCTGATGAACATTCCTCAAAATAGCATGAATGCAACTGAATACTACTCCAGGTGTGTTTTTGATGATGTAACATTGTTAGAACATGGTTAAAACCTCAAAAAGTCACTGTAGCAGAACATTTGTCCTTTAACAGAAATGAGAGTCAGTTTTTGATCAAATTACAGACTTTTACAAGTGTAAAAGCCTTGTCATAAAGACTGTTAAATAGAAACACTTTATCATGTCCTTTATCAATGTCAGAAAGATGCAACAACATTCTCAAGGGGTGGTGGACCAAAAATAACCTGGACTCAATCAAGTATATAAGGCTCAACTTTAAATTAAAAGCAGCATACGTGTAGATATGGATATGAACTCCAAAATACTACTAGTCTTGAAGATGTTTTTATATTTGTGGTGAGCCCAAGCCTTTGTTTTGACTCTTATCAGAAAATACAGACTGCAGTCCAGCGTTATCTCCTCTTTCCATTATATTTGATCTTAGCCCTTTAGTGGTAATATTACAGAGATATATTTAAGCCGTGCTATCAGTCAGAACAAACAGATCTGCGGCCTCAGGGAGCTCCAAGGATGAAATCGAGCTCCTCCCTGAACCAACACAACTCATTTCAACAACCATTCAAGAGGCTAATCAATGTCACAATTATCAACAGAAGATAAAGAAGCAGCAGCTCAGATCTTGATGGTTGTTGGAGTCAGTCATTTGATCTGAAGAGTGGTCAATTTGAATACTTATTTCCTATTTTCTGTTTGTGTTCTGATCATGTCCTTCTCTCAGATGGGCCTTGTATAATTCACCGTGTGTTCCTAATAGTTGAAAATACAGGTGGTACTTAACCTGGTTAGCAAGATGAATTATCACGATATTTTCCATCTTGCAAGAGGCTCCGACGGCTGCGATTGGGCCTGAACCAACAGTGGTGCAGAGACTGGACCAATCAGAGGGCAGCAGTGTGGTTTTGGTGGAAGTCAAAGGTGAACTGCCCAGATGAACCAGAACAACCAAAGTGACGCAATGTTTTTAAACCAATTTTAGCAATAACACAGAGTCTTTGAGAATCGTCTGACAGACTGATAAGACAGACATATAATTGAGAAATGGGAAAGAGAAGCGCTTTGTGCATTTCTGGGTGGGAAATCTGTCTGTGCTTTTCTCTCAGCAGGTTTCAGAAAATGTTTAATTTCTCGGTTCGTTCCGATGTGACGCAATCAACTTGAGGAATTTGTCTGAATGTCCCAATTGCTTTCATTGTGGGCCTTTCCTGATTTATAATGTGTAAAAGTCAATTCAGAGTGCTACACATATCAATCTGGCATTGGCAAGTGAGGTGGTACTCAGATATGTTTATTGACCAATGTCTGTTTCATTTCAGCTGCTGTTGTTATAAAAATACACTGAATTGAAAGCCTGAATTTCAAAGTATTATGTCCCACCTTCCAGGATAAAGTGGTCTACAGTTACCAGTTCTTTACATTCAAAGAGTAGAGTATGTTGGTTTCAGTGTCGTTAGCTCCTACCTTCAGAGAGATGTTTAAATCAATCCCTTAACAGAGCTGTGTGAGAAGCGAAAAGGCGACTTGGATGAGTGGTGAAACATATTCGCTGCAAAGAAAGAAATGTGTCCTGTTGACAGAATTAAACCCTCTTCTGCCATATTTGGTTGATATGTTTACCTTTATTTATATGCTGTACATACAACAACAACAACAAGATTGGAACAGTACTGCAAACTTGTTTTACAACAGTGGAATAGTGATGTATTATTTACTTATATAGCTTTAATTTGGTTAAAATGTAATCGTATGCCCATTTAATTGAACTGGAAGCCCTTGACAAACTCGTTCCTTTTCAAGTTAGCCCAGGGCCCTAAAAATGTTTTGACTTCTGCTCTAATCCTTTCGGCCTTGTGCTGTTTTTCTCTAAATTGAACTGATCTCGATTGAGTGTTCGCTGTGGACTAAACCCCTGTTTATTATTAAAATGTGTTTTATCAATGCTCAGCCCTCTTCTCACCAGGGACAGACGACTTTAGTCAGGAACAGATTATTTTACTTTTGCACGTTTAAACACGTTTCTTGATCACTTGAAAAAGGCCAAGCTCCTTTTCAGTTCTTTATTT
The DNA here is from genome assembly GCA_019453435.1 of Rhinogobius similis. Lineage (NCBI taxonomy): Eukaryota > Metazoa > Chordata > Actinopteri > Gobiiformes > Gobiidae > Rhinogobius > Rhinogobius similis. The sequence goes on from CM033628.1 coordinate 11,656,195, forward strand.
TTGACAGAGTGTTAAGAAAATCCACAACAAGACAGATATATTTAGAGGGATGAAAAGTGTATTAAACAGATACACTTTGTTCGTGAGATCCCAGCGGGTCGAAATGCCAGTGACCTGGAGGGGTTATCATTAGAGTCTAAATATCTCAGCGGCGATGTGGAGACTGAGAAAACACATATAATACAAATCACATTTCTTGCACCAATTCCACCTTTACCATGTAATTTGCATCAGAACCAGCTTGATTATTCAACCCATTTAATCCGCATGTATTCCATCATGCTACAATTTGATTTGGCTGGCAGTAATAAGTGGTGTGAATGAGTTTCTTGTATAAAGACTCTGAATTCATTTTGAGCCTGTTACAGAAATGAAGACGATTGTAATCACTACAGCGATTTGTTCCACTTGGTCCAAGCGTAAATCAGGCCAACTCACTGTGCCAATTTATTTAACATATTATCTCCAAACGGCCTGTTTTTCTGCTGCTGTCAGTTGTGATTTAGTATCATGAGCTGGTTGCATATTGATGAGGTTGCCCTGTTTGTAATGCTCAGTGATTTCGTATCAGATGGGGAACGTAATTCACCGGACTGACATTTGAGAAGAGGCAAATGCCAAAGCTGTCATAAAGAGCGTCTGTTTGTGTATTTGAGGCCAGGGTCTTTCCACAGAGAGAAAACTTAAGGAAATTGGTGTGATCAGGTTTTAATGAAGACAGATTTGAGCACTTAAAGCTCGAGTGCGGCGTGGGACTAAACAGGGAAACAATTTGCTTACAGTAATGAGTGGTATTCTCTGGAGAAGGTGTTTCTGAAAACCTAGAGGTAAAGTTAAAGGTGCACTGTGTCTATAACATTTGTGGTAGAGCAATGTTTCTCAATCTATGGCTACGCCTTGATCAGAGGTATGCAATGCACTTCGTCTCACAGAAGTGCAAAGCATATCGCTTCTGTGAGACAAGTTCATCAAGGGAACTGATAATGTTAAAGAACAAAGCCTTCAATGGTTGGAGAATGCCCATCATAGATAAAGCGAGAAATGTTAACATGACAGAACTGAAGGTGAAGGTGCACGTGGTGGAAAATACTTCCACAATTATTACACAAATCTATCTACAAAGATACAAGCACGTGGCAGCTGAATAATAGTAGGAATGTGTGTTTTTGAGAAAAACACCTGTAGCTGAATAAATGCCAGATAGATGAGCTTAATGCCATACTGTGCAACATTCTAGGCAAAGCATTCATTCAGAACTAACTTAAAGACTCACATACACTGGCCTTTGCTCACTTGTTCTCATGTTGTTATTTGTTGTTTATGTAAACATTAGTGTTTTCTTATGTTGTTGTATTTAATGTTTTTACATTTGATCTATTTTTTCCTTCCCTCACAGTATTATTATCTGTGAAGCATGTTGTGAACTTCAATTCAGTTTATTTTTGTAGTGCCCAAAATCACACCAGCAGTTGCCTCGATGGGCAACAATTAAAAAAGCAGTTTAAATAAACATTGTTCAAAGGAAATTAGCAAATAGATAACTGTCCCAGAGCATCCCCTCTCCTTGACTCTCCTCCTCGACAAGGAAAAACTACAAACTACAAATATAAATATAGACAAGGATAGATAAAATGGGTGAAGACAAATGAATTTAATGAAGATGCCATATAGTGTCTGATCACAAAGTTCTGTTTTTTTACATTGAGAAGAAAAGCTAAATGTACTAACTAGGAAGAGAAAAGCTGGGTATTTAGCTTTAGCATGGAATCGACACAAAAAAATTATAAAATCATATCTGCAGGTGTAAGAGGTGAATGATGTAATATTGTCAATATAATGCGTTTGTCACTATCGAATTAGTCACAACAGAACAGAGCAGATTGACTGACTTTGGGAACTGGGGCGTTTACTCTGCACCGGTCAATGTTTTTCTCATTTTCATGATTTTTCATCCATGACAGTGATCTGGCTCCTGACCACTCAAACAGCACTATCACTGGACACTATAGGGGTGTTTAAGCAGTCACCTAAAGTCTGACACTGCCAGAGGGAGCGAGAGGTATAAGAGGGAGCAGAGATGTCCCAGGACGAATGATTATGATTCATTTTAAAGTGACAGAACATTTGCCCACAGCAACTCATCATTTCTGATCGACTAATGGAGAAAACCTTCATTATCTGAGACTACCTCAAGTCTCGACCCCTTCTATTTTAACCAGTGTCATATTTTTTTCAGGTATGACATTATAGTCTTAAATGTGTCTGCTACAGCCCTGCTTGGAACTTTGAGGTTGTAAATGTGGGTGGTCTCAACATTTTTTGGAGTATTGGACATTTGGTCAATATTATGTCAATCCAATAGAAATGTGTTAAAACATGTCTTTAAACGTGTTAGCTGAGGTTTAATTATCAAATAAATGTGAAATGTTTGTAATATTGATCACAAAAAGTTCAGAAATATCACCTTTTACGCTTAATTTTGATAGCATTTTTTATACTCAGATGATACTTTGTAATGCCCAGATAGCAACCTTAGCGGCAATGAAGAGGACAGAGCAGAGCTGAGCCGAGTTCCCAGTGCAGACCACGTGTTTTTATTTACATATTTACCAAAAGAGGTTTTACGCCAGCAGCAGCACGTTCACAGCACCCCTCTCTCAGGGACTGAATCCAGAGACCTTTTATTGGGCCTCAAATTAATTGGGCAAACACATTTACCGATCAAGGTAAAATCCAAAAACAGACAATAGCATTTTAAAACTAAGTGTAGAAAAACAGTGCTTAACATTATTCAATCAAAAACATTCATTCAAAAATAGCTGTGTTTTAGTTCACCCAACTCTGTATTTATTGTGTTTAAAACTTTGAACACCCCTGCTCCTCTCCAACCCATGGTCTGCCCTGGAACCTTCTTAAGGTGCTCTGGCTGCCAGGGGACTCTTTTGGCCGGAACACCTAAGATGGCAGACACACAGGTGAGTACACTTCCAATCATGTAAATATTTTACTTAGTTATTGCACTTTAATCATATATTTCTTTTATTTTACAGGTAACAAACTTTTGCACAATCAATCAACATTTTAAAACTTTGTCTCTGACTTACTTTATTTTGGCATTTGTCTTGTGTAATAGACTTTCTACATACTTGATATCTAAATTTTGTATATCTTGAAAACAACATTCATCTACATTTTGTAATATTCCTACATGTCTAAAAAGGGCACTACAGTTCTACACAAAACACTTAAAACCCTCTGTGTTCAGGTCATTTAATTTTATTTCTTATATCATCACTATGAAACTTTCACGGGTCGTCCCAAACATCACTCAGCGTACAATTTATGCAACAATTTAAAATAAAACTATGATATGACCAAATGTGCTCAAACAGATAGAGCACAAGGTTAAGACAATGTGTAGGCTTAAAGAAAACATATTATGAACTGTTTGTATTGTTTGCACAGGAGACCTCTGGATTTCTACTTGTCACGTCACAAATCTGGGAAACTTGAAATTTGTGAGGCGTGGAGGAGCAGAAAAGACAACCTCATAAACATGATTCACCAAGCCAGCGTGAATGAAGCTACAACTGCAGGTATGTTATTGATGAGGGAACTATAGAATTATGAAAAGCTCATAAAAATCCATGATATCTGTGATATCCGTGAAACCACTCATGGAACACTTTTTTTAAATACTTGAATCTTTTTTTCAGAGTACATTATCCCTTCCAAAAGAAAAACACCTGCACTGAAATATAACTCGTAAACAAAAATACTTTCACTTCATTAGCTGCTGGTGGTGGGTTTCTTCAGTGCTGCTTTAGTGCACGTGCTTCAGATGTGGGATTCAGTCTGCGGCTCTCACAAAAACACAAGAGAGGAGAGATTTCTTTTGTCCAAGTTCACATTTACAGTGTGTAGCGCCTGTTGCAATCAATTCACTCTTTGCCTCGACATAAGCCTGGCAGTGTAAACAGACTACAGGAAGGAGACAGGACATGTTATTATAGCCTCAGGCAGGAGGAAGCGGGAGAATAAATTTATCTCTACAACGAATCCAAAGTATGCTGTGATCCACATATCAATTCCCGGCAGGCTTAAATTTCCCTATTCTGTGATTCTACTCTGGCACATTTGTTTGAGTGTTATTTGGAAAACTATTATAATAATATTGAATAAGCAATAAGAAAAACACATGGCACAACGAGAGTGCGAGGAGACCTTTCAGTTTTGATATGAAACACCAGGGCTTTTTAATTCTCTTTGTGTAGCCTTTTGTCTCCGGAGGTTTGAGTGCGTGTAGGATGTGTCAGCGCTGTGGACCTGTGAATAAAATATATTGATGTATTACGTTTTGGACACGCTGCAGCCACAGGCACATTTGTGAAGAGAGGCGAACACGGAGCTGTGGTGTCATGCACGTGACAGCAGCACGACTTTGATTATTATTATTAGATGCACGCTTCCTCTGTGGATAATCTGCAGAAGTGGGTCAGATGTGTCCATTTCATAAAGGCTGGGAACATCTGACTACAGCGTTATTAGCTTTAATCATACACTGAGCACACATGCTTGTGAATAAAAGCTGTTGTGTTCTTTGTCTTTTTCTGGGGAAATGGAGTAAAAATGAACGGTTTCAGAGATCCACCAAAAATGACTTCAAACTCCTCAGGACCTCTGTCTCTGATAAGTGTGAAAAGATCTAGACTTGGCGCAGAGGTGCTGTTTAACTTTCAATATGTTTTTATAAAGACCACTTCAGCCACAGAGAGCTGCGTCCTCATGTTTCAGGCCTTGTTTTGTGCGTACAGAGGCTTTGGCCCCAGATCTGTGGAGAGGCAGAATATATACACTACACTACAGGCAAAACTATTTTTTTTTTGTTTTTGTTTTTTTGTTTTTTGGTCAGTTTGCCCTCTCAACATATCGCCTTTCATGTGGAAACAACAAACCTGTCCAATCTGCTCCTAAAAATGTTTTATTCCTCCATTTAATCCACTTCAGCCATAGATTTCTCTGGGACATTGTAACTTCAAAGGCCATTTTCTTAAAATGCATTTTTCTCCCCTCGGGACATAAGGATCACCACTTAAAGGTCCCATAACATGCAAAATCGACTTTTCAGAGGTTTTAACCTTCCTACAGTGCTATTTGGGCCTCGTATGTTGTGCCCAAAGTGGTTTTTTGATTGATTCCCACATGTTTTCGCTAGAGAACTGTCTTTTCCGTCCCCCTCGGCTGAGCAGGCAGACAGGGGCTCCTCACAAGGATGACGTGCTTCACCAGGATGACGCGGTGTTTAAGCCACGCCTCCAGGAAGCGCGCAGCTGCAGAATAAAAACAGCTAATGCTAATGCTACACAGTAATTACACGATGGATACGACAGATCAAAGAGTTAGCTTGTTATTTACCAAACGGCAGCGTCTGTCGTCGAGGTACTGGAGCACGTCAAACTCCAGGTCAGATCCAGGACGTAGGACTCAGCACGACGCACCGTCAGGACGGATAAAAGGTTTATTCTTGTGTTTGTGTATCGCTGTTTACCGGAGCACACGGTGCATGCGCACTATCTCCGCTCTAGGCTTTGGCACGAGTTGGGCGGGGGAGGCAGTCTGCTCTCTGTTCGGGGGGGTCAGATCTCAGAGTGAGCCGTTTGCTTTTGCAAGGAGGGGGCCAGTCCAAGAAATGGGTGTTTTTTGGAAACTGTTATGTTATGGATATTACACAACGCAAAAATTTATCAACAAAGCCCTTAGAATAGACTGTGTAAAGGGCAAAATAGCAGAATATGGGACCTTTAAAGTAGCTCTTACACTCAACAAACTTTACAGTCTTGGACTCAACAAGATTTTGACAAGACGTACAGAAGGATTTTTGGCTTTTTTTAATTCTAAAACTGATTTTTTTAAGTTAAGGCGAAATTAGAATTTTTAGGACAATTTTCAGTCCAATCTAGTTTACTTAAAAACGAAATAAGAAATCCAAAATCCCCTCTGTAAAAATGAACCAAGAAATTTAAACCTGCTTCAGTCCATTTGGAAGATTTAAATATCCCACATATGTGTATTTCTACACATAAAATGCCTTATTTCTACATCAAAACATGACATTATGAAAAACTTGTAATATATGTTTTCTTCCATTTATGTGGATAAGTTTCAAATGGATGTCTTTAAATTTAAGATTTTTTCCTATTCACCTGCAGTGTCTCACCTTAAAACATTTAATTGTCTTATGTCCTTGGTATTCTCCCCTAATAATTTTAACACACCCAAAAAAATCAAAACATTCAAATGAGAAACAATTTATCCATGGGTCTGTATAAAACATGAGGTAACAAAGCAGAGGTACTGAAATGCATGTTTAAAGGACAAAAATGTATAATATGTGACATTTAAGTCTAATAAATGTGGCAGATTCTCACCACTGTCTGTGTAAAATTGCCACTGGCCACAGTTGTCTTTTTCAGTGTTTTTGGCAGTTTTACGATGCCCCTCCAAAAGTGACATGCGTACTTAACGGCACAAGGTCGAGACTGGGGGATGTAAATTTAATGAAGGCTGGTTGCAAGACAAACGTTTTCAGAGAAGCCAACACGTGCTACAGCCTGAATGTCAGAGAGCGGAGATTCTGTGGATTCTACGCCGTGTAACCTGTCGTCACTCTTTCAAATCCAATGAGGGGATTAGTGCTTTAGAGCGGGTTTTGAATGAGGACAAGACTGTGTATCTGACAAAGTTTGACCTGACTTCCTTTATTAAACAGGACTTTTGCTGTTGTGATTTTAGGACAAACATAATTTCATTTGATATTGATTTGACTTAACTCAGATGACAAAAACAAAACAAGACCACTAAGAGTAAAGAGAAGGACCTCCATGTTTACCACAACAACTACAAATACCTGAGTAGCTTTATTATATTACCTAAGTAGTAAAATCGATTTGAGCACAGAAATATTCAAACCAGTTTGGTGATTGTTGGACTTGGAAAACTGGATCTGTTATGTAATTATGTAGAGAGAGAGTGTTTTCTGAGTGCTTCTTATAAACGGGTTCAATGAAACAAGTGTGAAGCATAAATACAACTCCAGATGTGTTTTTAATCAGAACAATTTCATAACACTGTTAAAAGCTTAAAAAATCATTTTGGCATGATATCACATTTTTGGTACTCATTATAGATATGTATTGATAATGTCACAATAACCTGAATTATTGGATCCAAGAAAAGTTGCAGTGTTGGTGAAGCTTTCATCAGTTTTAAACCCTTTACTCCATTAAGAGGTGATACAAGGCTGTCATAATCTGTAAATGTAGTTAAAGGCTAAGTGCTCCAAAATGGCACAGTGCCATTTCCTTATGTTGAGGCTGCTGTCTCGTGATGAGATTTAAATAGCTCTTAAGGTTTACTGAGGTATGACCGGTGTGGAAAATCGTCAGCAAGTGTGAGTGTTTGTGCATGTATCGCGCCAATTTAGCCAAGTGATGGATAGTGTTTATCTCCCTGTAGATTAAAAGAGAAGCCTCCAGGTAGCAACGGGCTAGTTAGCTCCACGAAACCAAACCATATTTGATCCACTCTAGTGTATTACTGCAGCACCAACAGATCCAGCTATTACTACAAGTGCAAGTGTGACAGTTGCATCATCTAAAAAGCAACTGCATTTGCAATTACTTCAGTTGCAAAATCTGAAAGAAAAACATGTAATTGCAAAAGAATATATATATATATATATATATATATAGATATAGAGAGAGATAGAGAGATAGAGAGATAGAGAGATAGAGAGATAGAGAGATAGAGAGATAGAGAGATAGAGAGATAGAGAGATAGAGATATCTATCTCTCTCTATCTATCTCTATCTGGATTTTTTTCACTGTTTTTAAATGAGAAGAGCAGAACTAGTTCATGTTCTTGATCTTCTGTATGTAATAAAGTAAAATCTGTGTTGCCCCAGTACAGATACATATATCATAAAAGCCTCTATTTGGAGGAGACCATGACCCTTTCTCTTTTATAGAGCACTTTATTTTCTAAGAAGCAGTAAGTGCGCTATTAGCATGCCAATGTTAGCTTTACCTGGGACGGCAAAACTTGCTCTGGGCTCAGAGACTCGTAAAAAGAGCTTACAAACTTAAAGTGTTGAATATTTAGGATGCTGGGACAGTGAGAGATACATGTGACTAATTTAAAGAGTTTACATTAAAAGACACTTTTAAATCATGTTCTAACAATGTTCCATCATTAAAAACATACCTAAAGTTGCATTCAGCCGCATTCACACTGTTTTGAGGAATGCTAGTTGGAAAATCCTCCCCCTCTGAGTGTCAAAAACACTTCCTGCTGAACTCCCTTGATCTGGAATGTTTGCTCAGATCATGTAGGTCACTTATCCCATAATCTTCTGCAGTTTAAGTCCTTAAATCCTCTGAGCATTTCTGCCGTCTAAACACGATAACTGCTGCTGCTAGGCTGAACACCGTTGTGTGTAACTAAATTGTGTACAGCACTAGGCTCCATCTGCTGGCTGGACGCATGTTATTTCACAGAGCAGAGAAATCCTATCATATAGTCCATAATAAACTTTTTATTGTGTCAAAACATGAGATGGCAAATTTAAGGTACTCAAGAGCACGTTTGAAGGATAATAACAATATGAAAATTGCATAATAATTTTCCTTTAAACTAGTTCTGTTTTTCACATTTTAAAAACAGTAAAAATTAGGTACAGCCCCTTTAAACACATACCAAAAGTAGACTAAGAAAGTAGAATTCCTGTATGCCATAATTTTAGAAGTAGTTGACTCATGCTTTTTTTGTAGTAACATTAAAACTTAACGTTGATGTCCTTTTAGATTATATTACCAAAGCAAATCAATTGATATTGTTTTGGCATTGTTTCTCCCTCTCCACCAGAGAAAATGTAATCAAAGTCTCAGTAATTTCCCTACAGGTGCTCCACTACACACTGTGGCGAAGACAACATGCAGAAAGACTCAACTCAAACACAAATTCACTTCTTTGTCGGTTATTTTTGACTCCCGACGAGACACGGCGCTCTGATCTCAGATGGTAATCGCAGTTCAAAGAGGCTGTAGTGGCTCGGCAGATTCATAACAAATATCAAGCATGGATTTCACACATTAAATCAGGAAAGTTGAGCATGTTGGTGGTTTTATCAGACATGTACTGACACCAACGTAATTTAGCAGTATTACTTTTTCACAAGATAATGTCAGGTCATGATAAGTTATCTAAGACACAAAATCCTTATGGTTTAATTGATATTTCTTGGAAAATTTATTTTACAAGCTACAACACTATTTTTGCTTAATACTAACTGAATTCTATATCAAATCAAAATCAAATCAATTTATTTTTATAATGCCCAAAATCACAACAACAGTTGCCTCGATGGGCCACAGGTAAAAGCAGTTCAGATAACTGTCCCAGAATGCCCCTGTCCTTTGACCCTCCTTCGCGGCGAGGAAAAACTACAAAAAACCCCATGGGAAAAAGTAGAAACCTCGGGGAGAACCACAGTGAAGGAGAGATCCTACTCCCACGGACGGACAGGCTGCAGCTGAACTAGGACTGACGCATCCACTTGGACTGTGGAGCCAGAACCACTCAAGAGGGAGGTGGCTTTAAAGAGTTCCTCCAGGAGGACGAGGAGCAGTCCACCCAGTGTAGAGAAAGCTCCTCCAGCATTGGAATGGTTCATTTTCACTTTTAAACAAGTGATAAATCAATAAATCATCAATCACAACAAACACACACACAGTATTTGACCCCTCTGCTCTTGCTGCGTTCCAGGCAACAGCTCCCAGTTCACAAGTTCACTTGTGTAAACCAACTGGTAAATCCTGGTCCAGGGTATTTTCTCCAGTCACAAGTGGGAAACGTCCCCATCACCAGTGGCCTGAAATGCATCATCTGTTCAAGGGTTTCAGAATGATGAGAAATGGCCATTGTCATAGCGATAAACAATTTCAAACAAAACATTCTATCTATATTTTTCATTCTGCACAAACTCATCAAAACTGCATCAAAAGAATAAAAGCACAGAAAGCAACACGTATAAGATTTTTGCATTCAAATGATTGAAAAACAATCAATGACACATTACCTTATCTCGTCTGATCTCAGAAGCTCAACAGGTCGGGCTGGTCGGTACTTGGACAGGACCGCTGGAACACCAGGTGCCGCTGGAGGAATGACATTGTGTCTTTAGGCAAGACACTTCACCCACATTGCCTTGTATGAGATGTTTGCGCGTAAATAGTTAGTGGTGGTCAGTGGGCCGATGGCGCAGTTTGGCAGCCTCTCTTCTACCCAGCCCCAGGCCAGCTGTGACAACAATAGTAGATTATCACCATCGAGTGTGACATGAAGTAATAATGCATTGTGAAGCGTCGTTCAGTGTTACGACAATTACTAAAAGGTAAACGCCATTCTACCTTTGGAATGGACATGCTAATCAAATCAAATTTCAACTTTCTTTTAATTTTTTTTTATTCCAATGCCTAGTTATTGGATAAAATGAATTGTCAGATAAATATATATAATATAAATATACATAAATATATCCAATATAAATAAATGAACAAATTGCAAAGAACCAGATTACACTAAAGAGCTGAATCACCTCAGGACAGTGCAGGATTAAAGTTTGTACCAGGGCCATTTTATGAGGACTGTTGTCTGGGTTTCCTTGGTTTCTGAAAGAGTGGACCAATTACCCGGTTTCAGATTGATTCCCATCTGCCGTAAAGGTGACAGACATTTACAGAGCAGCTATTTGTTTGGCTGCAGAGGTGGACACAGCTTGGTATAGGTCAAAGATGATTGTGAAATGGGAGATGTTGTTTTACAAGATTTGACAAGGTGCAGATGGCTGAGGGACATTATGTTGCAACGGGATGTTCCAAACAAGACAAGCAGTATTCAATTATGGTTATTGTTATTGTATGCGTTCTACAGTTACAGCTCTGTTTATTCGACCATTTTGTTGCAGCTATCGGTGGTGGCGCTGTGAAAAGATAATAACAAACTCATATTCATGAAATTGATGGCACTAAAACATTACAACGGATCATGTACAATTGTTACGTTCTGTTCTATTTTCGTCCAAACTGATGCTACGTGCATTCACTTACAGAACACCAATCAATATGGACAAGAGGTGGCCTTGATCAAAGAAAAATACACACATTGCTGAAAAATATTCCTACATACAACAATAAAATGATAGTCTTCTTAGTTTTGTTGTTTGTTCTATATCAGACAGATGTTGAAATTACCATGTTTCGATAATAACTTCTATCGTCGTCAGAACGTCAGACGATGGTTGTATGAAGTGACACAATACACGGATCTTTATCCAAGCGTCTAACAAAACACTGGATCAAAGAAGCGCTTGAGGTCAGGAAACGAGGCACATGCAATTTGGATTGAGACAAATGAGCATTCCAACTTTCCAACACTGTTATAAATTGTTTAAATATTACGTAAGTATTAAAGTCTCTGTGACAGGTTAGATGCCACATTTCACCAAAACATAGTGAACATGATTATATTTAAGATTTGACTAAACATATTGTCTGTTTGTCCCCAGTTTGACAGTTTTTGTAATGTTTATAATGTCACTTCCTGGTTGGACATGAGCAGCAAATATGACATAGATAGAGGTAATTCCACAACTGTTACCTAGCAACCACTTTGAAAACGAGGGCCAATATCCATAGAAATTACACAATAATTATGATTTGACAAACAGTACTACCTGATAACCATTTTACTTTGTTGAATGATGGGTTAAATTGTCAACAAAAGGTGTATGTATGTTTTCTCAGTATTTTCAATGGCGCGTCTCTTTTCGATGACATACATAGGTGGGGGGATTCCCTTTTAGAACTCAACAACTTACATTTCCTGTCATTTTAAACTCTCACTTGTCAAAATGTCTTCACAAACTGCAACGTCATGAATGTAAAACTATAATACATAATTGCGACAGGTCCTATCCCATTAAACGTAGTCATAATTTGAACATTTTCAGAACCTGTCACATAGATTTTAAAGGTCCCATAACATGCAAAATCGACTTTTCAGAGGTTTTAACCTTCCTACAGTGCTATTTGGGCCTCGTATGTGTGCCCAAAGTGTTTTTTTGATTGATTCCCGCATGTTTTCGCTAGAGAACTGTCTTTTCCGTCCCCCTCGGCTGAGCAGGCAGACGGGGGCTCATCCCATGGATGACGCGGCTTCCCATGGATGACGCGGCTTCCCATGGATGACGCGGTGTTTAAGCCACGCCTCCGGAAGCGCAGCGCAGAATAAAAACAGCTAATGCTAATGCTACACAGTAATTACACGATGGATACGACAGATCGAAGAGTTAGCTTGTTATTTACCAAACGGCAATGTCCGTCGTCGAGGTACTGCATGAGCGTCAAACTCCAGGTCAGATCCAGGATGTAGGACTCAGCACGACGCACCGTCAGGACGGATAAAATGTTTATTCCCGTGTTTGTGTATCGCTGTTTACCGGAGCTCACGGCGCATAAAGCACTATCTCCGCTCTAGGCTTCGCACGAGTTGGGCGGGCGCGGGTTGGGCGTGGGAGGCAGCCTGCTCTCTGTTCGGGGGGGTCAGATCGCAGAGTGAGCCGTTTGCTTTTGCAAGGAGGGGGGCCAGTCCAACAAATGGGTGTTTTTTGGAAACTGTTATGTTATGGATATTGCACAACGCAAAATTTTATCAACAAAGCCCTTAGAATAGACTGTGTAAAGGGGAAAAGAGCAGAATATGGGACCTTTAAGGACGGTGTTAGGTACAAGAGGCTAGGCTAGAGGTACAATTCCATTAAGAGTTAGCAACAAATAATTGGTACTCAGTGTTACTCTCTTCTGTTCTTGCCTACAGCTGCTATGTCAGTCAGTTATACCAGAAAGGAAGCTGATAAAAGCAGAAGGGAAGTTGACAAAAGCAGACACACTGATCCAGCTCTAGGAATTAGAAAATGGCTGACCTCCTTAGTCCTTTCCTGGCTCAGTGTTTGGGTGTGTTTAATTATAGCGTCTTCTCTCAGACTGCACCAGGGGAATGGACTGGATCAAGGACTTTCTCAGGCACTAAATCTGCCTTCAGGGTCTGTATTAGTGGAATAAAATGGACAGTTCACAGTCACTAAGCTCTGCAGGGTTATGGGCCCAGTCCAGACCGTGTTATACCTTGTTTTTCTGTATAATTATGCTGCTTTGAGGACAAGCAACTTAATTAGAAGTGGAAGAAAACACTGATGCCGGATTACAGCAGTTGCTTGTCAAATTTGAACAATCTTACAATGTCCTTCGTTATTTAAGATGGGCTCAGAACACGCTCTTACGCTGTGCTAATCCAAGTGCTTCTGTGTGTTGTTAATCCACCTTCACCGGAATTGTTCTTGTCATTTACCCCAATTACTTGCTGTAAAAATGATCATCTCTTCAAGGCAGGCAGATTGTGTTTGCGCCGTGGAATTATTCTGGTTTTATGGTCCGACACCTGCTTCTCTCCTTGGAGACGTTATTGCTTGCAGAGGGATTCTGGCATTCGTTTATCAGCTCGTATTTCAGTCTCCTGGGGTTGTTTACAATATGCACACAGAATTCTACATTTTAAACATATACAGCGCTCGTAATACTCAGAAAATGTACAGATAGATTTCTTTCCAAAATCGTGCAGCCCTAATCTTGAATGTATGGAATATTACGCAACTGTTACATAATTCCAACTGAAATCTTCTGTTGTGTGTGTGTTTAGACTGAACACTAATCCGTTCGCCTGGCGAGTCTGTCTCAATCACTACTGTCTGTTGCAGCATTTGGGTCCAGAACCAAACCATAAAGCACCTCTAACAACCTCTACTTTCAAAAATATATTTATACGCCTGTCAATCACGCTCATCAGAAATCAGACGGGATACGGCTCCAGATCAAAACGTCTTTTTAAAGGATTGTAAAACTGCGGGGCATATAAATCAGAACTTTCAAGGGGAATAGAAAGGCATCAATAATCTGAACAGCTATTCTACAAACTATATTAAAAGAAGATCATTTGGTTTAGACAGATGCGAATGGTAAAATATTTGTACTTTTACAATGGAGGACAACAAAATCACATGTTTGGAGAGAGTTTTGTCAGAATGTGTCACTTTTTTCATTACACCATGCCAAGTGCTCATTATTCACAGGGAAACTGCTTGAGGAACTGTGGATGCCAAGTGGCCCATCACTGCCATGTGTTTTGAGACTGTCCTATTGATCAGAAATACTGGACCGAGATTAACAAAGCACTCCAGACGGTATTTGGCATCCCCATCCCACTCAAACTCAGAACTATTTGGGCCTCAAAACCCCTGCCATGAACACGATGAATGGATGTTTGTGCAGCGTACTCCTGGCAGCAGGAAAGAAAACAATCACAAAGAGACGGATGACTCAAACAAAAGTGACTGAAATTGTGACTGGAAATTCAAAAATGGGAAGAATTATGTTTGGACTCATTTTTCAAATGGACCATTTCGATAGACTTAATGTTAATTTGGTTGTGCTATAATTATGAACAGTGTGGCCAGGCTTAACTCCCATGTGCTCAACCCAGCTGCTAAAGCAACATAAATAGTGGTTTGCTTCATTATTGAGATGAGTCATTTAACTACCACTTCTGCTGCTGCTGCTGCTGGTTTGATATTAGCCGTAAATTGGTGCTATGTAAATGAGTAAACACATTTCTGCATAATAATTCATGGTTGATAGACTATGATTTACTAATTACAGAGCCGCATAGACAGCTGTGATTGCCTACAGTAGAACAGAATAATAATACATCATAGGTAGTGCTTTTCTAGACACTCCAAGAAGCTTCACATTGCATTATTCATTCACGATAAAGGTAAGCTACTACTGCAGCTACAACTGCCCCGGGAAAATGGGAGAAAATGGGAGAATGACAGAAGCGAGCCTGCCAATTCACCATTTACCACTCACACTCATCACTCTCGCACTAGGAAATGTGGGTGAAGTGTCTTGCCAAAGGAAACAATGATGTTCCAGTGGTCTCCCATCCAAGAACTGACCAGGCCCTAACCCGCTTAGCTTCCAAGATCTAATGGGATTGGGCTTTAGCAACTAGTATGGCCAAGCACAGAGGCTAGACTGAAGATTCGACCATGAAGAGGGAGGAAAACGAATGTATGGATAGAAGTATTGCCAACAGGAAGATCTAAAAGAAGTTTATCGATGTAGTGATATGGTATGACGTTAATTGGTGCGAGAGCTTTTTTGTTGTTGCATGTAATAAAATAAAATCTGTTCTCCCCAGTACAGATATGTAAAAGCAACTACTGAAAATAAGACGTTATAAATAACGTTTTACTCTGTGAAAAGTAGGAAGTGCATCATTAGCGTTCCAGGGTTTCGCAGCTTTACTCGGGACGGCAAAACTCGCTGTGGGCTCAGAGACTCGTGAAAAGGGCTCATAAACTCATCATGGTGAATATTTAGGTTGCTGGGACTGCATTAGGAAAGTGATTGATAGCTCTGAATGCTGTAAAGACTTCAAAACAAGCTAGTTCTATTGTTCATGTTTCAAAACAGTAAAAATCAGGTACAGCCCCTTTAACCAGGAGAACAATAATACAAATCTATCAAGCTCAGAAAGATAATTACAGGTAGAACAAGGACCAAGATGGAGCCAGACAGACCAGTTAAAGACCAAGAGCATCAGGCTTTATGACAGAGAACGTTGAAGACCAGGTTAGACTCAGGACTCAACTGTGATGCCCAATGTAGGAGTTACTCCCTCTTTTTAAGCATTAAGTCTTTCCTGAAGGACCAAGAACTCAAGCCGACATTCTATTTTTTTAAACTGCCCAAAGGATCGGAGGTTAGACAATAGCCATGTCTTCAATGCAGGTGTTTTTGTTGCGGATTCATTTTTTGTGTATTTTGGCTAATTTATATAGTTGCATTCAAGACGCTGCTCTGTAATTACAAAATAACAAAATACACATATCGTTCAGAAATGTCATAGCGCTGTTTTTCAAATAATCTGTACTCCAGTTTTGAACGGAAAGTTTCTATTTTCTACCAATTTTTATTCAATTTTATGCTTTACTACATTTTTCATGAACACATTTTCAAGCAATGCATTTTAAAGTATAAGACTAAACACTAAAAAAGCATAGTATGTCTTCTGTGAGGTCGAGAACAGGAACAAGGCACACAAGACCAGGATTACTGATGAGGCGTAGTACCATGGTTAGTTGTGGAGAGAGCAGAAATGGTAAGCTGATGGCGATTGTTCGTGGAAACTCAAAGGTCATCGCTTCAACCTTTGGACCAGAGCTGGACTGACAGCAGCCATCAGTAGATAACACACTGTGGACTGAGAACAGGCTCAGCTTCAGCTTAAGAAGAGCTATGTTTGTCCACTATGGAAATGTCACACTTGAATTGTTCAGGACCATTTATCACACGCAAGCAACAAGATGCTGTCTTTGTGATTGTGAAAAATAACGAGGATGCTCCAAATCTGCTCCCCTTTGTTTTTAGATTGTATTTATCTGTCACTATCTTTACAAATCTAAATTAAAACATAAGCTCTGATGACTCAATATTTGCTTTAACTTTTGAAAGATTTAAATGTAAGGTAGAACATTTGATTGAACTTTTTTTTTTTTATGGGAGCTTATACTACTGCAGATTATAGTTTAATTTTAGTGTTTGATTATAGCGCTTCCCACAAGTAATTGTACTTTTTTTTTTTTTTTTTCTAAAAAAATTGATAAATAAATACCTTCACAAAACTAAACAATTAGAAATTACTTCTGGGATGGGAGTGAAAATGTGTTGAAAACAAACAAAAACAGCATCTATATGACTACCTGAAACATTTTGTTCTCAACGAAATTCCTTTTCATCATGTCCTAGTTAACCAACAAAGCAGTTAACTTAGATATAAGCAGCTATTATTTTAACCATATATTGATTTTTGCTTAATGCTTTTCCAGATTTATTATTCATTCACTCCATTCCGTGTGCCACTGAAGTGTGGCTGCCCATATGCACTACAGGTCCCATTGACCCCCTCAATCATTTACTCACACGTCACTTTCATACAAGGTGGATACTGTTCTAGTCCTTGCCCAGCGATACAACGGCAGTATGCTCCGGAGCCACTGCTGCCCCAGAGGCCTCCCATTCAAGCTCTCACCAATCCCAGCACCAGGAGGCTGTGTCCTCTGCTTCCATGTAATGCTTTTTATTTTTTTTTTTTTTTTGTTGACCTTTATTTCACCATGATAGTCCTGCTTATTTGAAATCTCTTTTCCTTGGGAGTAGATGTTTTTAGTGGTTGGGAAAAGAGGAAACCTACACAGACACAGGACGCACCACTGAGCTGTCGACTATAACTTGCTTTACTTTACTTTACTTCAAACTGTTTCTTGGGTCTTTTAATTTGCAGTATGTGACATAACATTGAGGCAGTTTTGCATAAGTCATTAAACATGCCTTCTGCTTATTGTGCTGTTAATTGTAGTTTTATTACAATTTAGTTGCGCACGTCTGACAGTCTGCAATTAGCAAAAGATACGCTCAACAGACAAGGCAAAAGGAGAAGGCCTATTTATGTAATCATGAGATTCTCTTCCAGACGGGTAAGAGTGTATATTAACAAGAGGAGATTAATGGCTTTATGTGGAAACTGACATTCCATATAAACATTTTAATTAGACAACCTCAGCAGAGATAGCGTGGATTATTAGAAGTTACTCACGGAATTGAGGAATCAGTCCTTAAAGTCTTACGTTAGAAGTTAAAGTGAGAAGACTGAGATGGTTTGGACATGCACAGAGGAGGAATAGTAAATAAATGGATAGAAGAATGCTGATGTTAGAACTGCAGAAAACAGAAGGCCTAGAGAAAGACCAAAGAGATGTTTTTTTTAATGAAAATTAGGAAATTTATGGTTGTAAACTCTGTCAGTGCAGTTACACAATGACTTATGACAAACAAAAATGAGTTGTAAAGTTTTTTATTATATTTCGAGGTGCCATGAACAGCTGTGTTTTCGTTTTGATACCACAAACTGTCAGGAATCCATCTTGAGTTTGAGAAACAAATGGCATGACAGCTGTTGTGTGACTTTGCAAACATGCAAAATCAAACCACCCACACATTACAATTTGCTCCTGTTTTCTCTCTCACAAGGAAACGTGTTAAAGTGTAGAAGTGTTTATATGTTTCCAGCATTAATGTTTTGGTGACTGTCATCGGTCAATAACACAAAAGCAGATTAAACAATGTTCAAAGGAATTTAGTAAACAGTTAATTGTCCCAGAGCACCCCCCGTCTTTGAGACAGAAACCTCAGGGAGAACCACAGTGAAGGAGAGATCCTACTCCCACGGACGGTCAGGCTGCAAGACTGACACATCCATTTGGACTGTGGGGCCAGAACCACCCAGGAGGAAGGAAGGTGGCTCCTCTAGAGGGAGTTCCTCCAGGCAGATGAAGAACATCTCAGTCTACAGGTCAGGGTCGTGAGATGGGGGCAGGGCATCTAAGGTGCGTCTCTGGAGCTGCAGCGGCAGTGTCAGAAACAAAGATCACTTGTATCACCCTTCACTACTTTTTAGACTTATTTGGAAAACTTGACAATACTTTTAAAACTTTTAAGTGCCTTTTTTGTAAACCATTTGAGAGATGACTGCAATTGTGTCATATCTTGGTCATCTGTCTTAACTTCTTTGCCTGGGATTGCGTAACATGCTTCCTCTCAAAGTGCATTTATGTCTACTTTACTCAGAGAGACTCCATTCATCAAATTGCTACCAATGGTTGCTGTAGAGTGGCTGCATTGTTAAATGTGTCTCACCATTTCACATCCTCATGTACTGCTCCACTGCATCCAGAACAAAGCATCAAGACAGCGCTTAGAAACAACGTAAGCAAACTGACGAAAATGGCGTTGGAAAGCAGATCTTGCCCATATGAACGTATGTATAAAAGACAATAAAAAATGTATTGCCTCAGTCTATATTGAATATATTCAATATTGAAATTGCTCTTTGATGTTTTGGAGAAAACCATGGCGACAAAGAAGTCTTGAAAACCAGTGTCCTGGAAGCCGATGGGTGACAAAACTTATTTTTTACTATCAAAACAAAATCGTGACTTTTAATGATTAAAATCTTTTGCAATACCTGTTTATTTATTGATTGATTTATTTACAACTTACAGGTTGTCATTGTAAATAGTAGTATTTGGATAATTAACGGTAAACCAAAACTAATGTGTAAATAACTATTTTTATGGGGATAAAGTGTCTCTGGGTTGGGTTTGTTTTGGTCTTTGTTGTGTTGAAGCTGTTTCTAAGATGTTTTATGAGACAAACTATACTTTTTGTATTGGTTGAAACCTGTCAGCACATTACTGTAAACTTTTTTTTTTACTTCAAGGTTAGAATGTGAGGAGATTCTGTGTTTTGTAAGATGGAATTCTTTTACATTAGACACAGACAAAACTTCTTGATGACTTTACTACTCGGTTCTCTTTGTACCGAGAACCGTAATCTTTGTAATCTTATATATGTCTTGTATCCTTGCTGAATAAGATGAATTTGATATGTAAACCCTCCTCTCAAAGTCGTTACTTATTCACCTTATCCAGATATTTCTGTGGGTGTCGCCATCTTTTTTTCCATTGTATTAGTTCACATGGGGCTGGCGAGCTCAACAGCAAATAGTGGACTACAAAGCCATTTTCAGGTCGCCCAACAAACCGGTGCATTGTTGACTTGTTGTTGCTCGTGTTCATTAAACATTTTACACAAATCAGCCTACTTTATATAATATTTTAGCAGCAAGACTTTTTCCTCGTTTGCCACTTGCTTGAACTAAGTTCCCGCTAAACTGCAAGTGTCTTTACAATGGAAGAGTGGAGCTGTAGCAAAAAGAGGCAAAAGTAAGCGGAGAGGAATAAGGTGAATAGGCAGAGGATTTCTAGGAATACGGTGCTGAACAAAGAAAAGCTACAACAGCATGAACCAGAGACCTCAAACGAAAGTTCAGGTCATTGTACTTCACATTACTTTGACCCGTCTAGTGATAGCCATATTCATTCTTTTAAAACAGGTATTCAAAATAGTTTGTCCAATAAATAGGCACTGGGTGAAATGTTTGAAGGCTAAGATTTGATTCAAACTGTTCAAACTTGAGGTGGGACTCTGCATATCCTTTAAAACAATGTGTAATATAAATAAAACTTATGTTTAAATAAAATTAACAAACAAACAATAGACATGCTAAAGATCATTGATTTGATTTGACATGCTAAAGAGGTTTGTGTTCAAAAAGCTCTCAGTTGTGTTGCCCTGCTTCGCTGTGGGTTCTTGAGTGAGTTCACGATAAATGTCCGTAAAAAAATACATTTAAAAAATAGAAGATTTATCTCTTTTCAAAAATGAGATCCGATTTGAATCATTCACGTTAAGGAACCGTCCAAAAGACAAAAATAATGGTCATGAAACTTACATCTCTGCAGATATAAAGCAAAAGAGTATTATAAATGTACCATCATTTGGGATTGGTTAATAAATCCTAACTATCCATCCATCTTCTTCCACTTATCCGGGGGCAGCAGTCTAAGTAGAGACTCCCAGACTTCCTTCACCCCAGACACTTCCTCCAGCTCCTCCAGTGTGTCCTGGGTCTACCCCGGGGCCGCCTCCCAGTGGGACATGCCCAGAACACCTCCCGAGGGAGGCGTCCCATCCTAACTATTGTCATTATAAATAAAACACCTCATTAGGGAATTTGATTTAATTAATACTAACCTTTCCCTGGAGCGACATGGCGTCAGGAGGCTGTATAAATAAATATCACCATTAATCCATCGTGACCTACAGTAAATCTTTCCCATAGACTACAGGGTCTCATCCTTACATGACACTGGGCCTGTTAGAGCAGCTTGAAGCTGCTGCATTGATTAAGTAGCTGTCGCTGAATGCTAATTTGTCAGGAGATAATAGCATTGGCATTTGGTTCAGAGGAGTAGGCAGAAAGCAGATGTTCATGTCCAGTGTTTCAGAAAATAAGCGGCGTCCCTGATTTGACCCAGAACTTTATGAACAGAGAGTAGTGTGGTGTGGATGGGTACTCAATCTTCTTTTTTCTTTTTTTTTTCTCTCTCTCACAGATTAAAGCAAAAAGAAAAAAAAAGAAGGAAAAAGCTAAAAAAGAAAGATGTTGTCAACCCGTTCCATGTGCTTATTTTATGTCAATCAAAAATATTTATTTAAAATGTCTCCATTAATTTCACAGGAAATATTTTAATGTAAAAGGGTGACATTGATTGAACATTTCATTTTTGACATTTTTTGACAGTAAAATGCAGTAAATTCATGTTTAGCTAATTCAGCACCATGGACAGCTCATTCCCTTTCTTGCCTGTATTTTCCTTACTGCTTCAGATACAAGGATCCAGAGTTAATCACATTTTACTCATCAAATTATGACAGCCACAGCAGAGATGTGAAAACCATGAATAACCTACAATAAAGAGAAACAATGGATGGAAAGAATATATGTATAAACTAAACTTTTTTTTCACTTCAATACCTTCTATTTGTTCCTATTTCATATTTGTTCATGGACAAAACCATTTCACTCTGCCCCAGCACAACTGCTACTGTGGACTGAATAAAGAATACATTAACGGAAGGCGCTGCAGCTAATTTTTATGTATTAAAACATGAAAATCTGACCTAGTTCATTGCAAATAGCGTCAACACTTTCCTAACACATTCCAAGCATCTTAATTATTCACCGCAAGGAGTTTATAAGCAAGTTTCACAACAAGAGTCCAGAGCAGAGTAGAATTTTGCCAATGTGGTAATGCTAACAACAACTAGAATGCTAACAGTGGACAAACGCTAGATGCAGACCGCACACTGCACTCTCATTTTCACCCTCATTTTATAATATATCTGCACTGGGTAAAAACAAATGTACTTTATTACATGAAAATAAATGTGTACAGCCCCATTAGCAACAATAAAACTGAAAAATACTTTTTTTCTTTCACTCCAAATAAAATATAAATATAAAGATCATTTTTCCATTTAAATATGTTGTGTTAAATTAACATAAACATTTTAAACTGAGCATCTTAGAAACTAATGTGTGTGCATTCAATCAACATAAAATAATTAAATTAAAAAGATTACTTTGTATATTTATTTAAGATAATTTTTTCACTTTTTGAGTATTTTCACACAACATAGATCACAATTAAAATCAGAAACTGCTGACAATATAATAGGGTTGTAAAAAAAACAACAAAAAACACACATACTGATCTATAATAAAACGCTTAAAATAATCACATACATTTGTCAGAATCGTATCTTTCCAGGATTATTTTAGAATAGTATCTATATAAGAACTATTAAACATGATCATATTTAAGAAACTACAATTGTTTGAAAATGACTTGTATCTTGTATCAAGTGTAGCCTTTTCCTTAGTCTTGAATCTGAGGGAGTTTAAATTTACTATCACTCCCAAAAAATCTCAAGAGTATGGAGACCTTGCCCTCTTAAATCTAAAATAGATCTGAAATAGATTGTTAGATCTCAAATTGCCTTCCCTCTCTGCACCGTACAGTATGAAGCTGTAACCTCAAAGCTTACCCACAGCTGGACAGATTATCTCCCAAAGACACAGAAACCACTTTACGACCTCTTCAGCTTCGCGCCTCAATCCAAGAATCCATTAAAGTCTGGCGGGGCTCTCTACGGCTCCGCTCGCTCACATCGACAGGCTGCGGGGTTTACTGACACACTGTCTGCTCCAATCTGATGTTCAAAGTGTGACCAAGGCTTCAATCCAAGCTTTTATGAATGAAGATAGAGCGCTAACGGTGAAGCAATTGATGTGATGATTGAGTGATAAAATCTGGTTAATGAGAGGATGTAAGACGGATATGTAAGAAGGGTTTTGCTTTTATAAGAGTAGGCAGTGCTTTTTATAAACACATTGGACATGAAGTAAAGGGAACAGCATACTGTGATCTGAAATTTTGGAAAGAACATGCTAAACTCATGTTTTTGAGCTTAATAAATGAATAATGAAAATAGCTCAGATCACAAGTAAGAACAAAAAGAAAGAGTATGACAGCTTTATTTTGGTAAATATCTCTGGTCTAGAGCAGTTCCTAACTTTTTGTCTTGAGTAACCCCTAAGATTTCTCTCACATTCTAAATACCCCTTAACTTGAGTTTCAGACAAGTAAATGGGTTTAGTAGTCACATATTGTCAATTATTACTGTTATCTAGATATTGTTATTTGATTTATGGTTCAATAAACTCCAAAAAGATACTAAATTTACAACTAATAACACTTTTAAATTCAGATAAAAGTACATTTTATCTCTTTTAAAACAGGAAACCATTCCAAGTACCCCATGGCAATTGCTCACGTACCACTTGGAGTCCCCATACCCCTGGGTGAGAATCACTGGCCTAGAGCAGTGTCTTCATTTTTCTAATTCTAATCTAATTTTACAGGGAAGAGCCAAGATTGCTAGAGGAACTGAAGAGAAGTAGGGTCTTATGATCTTCTCATTGAATATGTTGAAGATATTGTATTCTGGTGATTTTTAGACGTACTGCTTTAGTAGGACATTGTCTTTTCACTTTGTCACATGATGTGGTTTTATCGGTGAGCCCTCCCTCCCGTCCCTGAGTTTTTCTGCACCACAACTGCATCAGTCACACCACTCACAGCCTTTGCTCATCCCTCTACGTCACTTTTTATGAACTGGAGACAGAAGCTTTAGAAAACACTCCAGGCAACAAACTTTCTTCCCAGGAAGCCTGAACTTATTAATAGCTCAATATAGCATTTGTCTTTTGTAATCTTTTGCATCATTCTCCGTGAACATGAGCTGATTGGTGAGAAGCAATTGAGATCAAGATCAAAGTGAAAATATAACGGCACAAATTTTAAATCATTCACACATTTAAGAGACTTTTGAGAAAATAAAACAAAATCTACATTCAAAACCACTGACAATTTCATGAAGAATTCCCTGTTTGTTTGTTTTTTTATCTAAATAATCTAAATAAACCATACTGTAGCTTGACACCAAACAAGGCTGATCCACCCGCGCATGTGTTTAATCCAAGTCTGCTCTTAAACTCAGCCCAGCAAATTTCTCGCTTTCTTTGCTCGCAGAAAGAAAACAGAACAAAAAACAGTAGTGAAACCTCGAGTGAGTGCCTCTGAAAAGCGTCTGCGAGTAAACGAGTGATATAAAGTTTGTGCAGGTCTCTAAACAAGGAGAAAGCACAAAAATACCTGTCAATGTATTGTTTATATGCAATTCCAGCCATGGTTATTCACGCCGTTTACCTGTTTATCCCGTAGCCTACATCATTGACCTAGATAGCGATGGTGTTGATAATAAGGAGAAGCAAGGAGGTGCGAGGAGAGTGATTAGTTTGAGGTAAAAGTTAACGGCGATAAAACTTTATTTCATTTAATTCCAACAAACTGTACAGCCTTTCTGGCATCACAGTGTGCAGTTCTGTTTGGATTTTGTGAGGGAATGTGGACAAAGGGCAGCTGAAGGGCATCCCATTCAAACCTGGACCCCTCTTCTCTTTCCCTCTGCTCTGAAAACACCACAGGGACCTCACTCCCCCCTCTCCCGCTCCCTCACACAGATCTGTGATATTGAACTGGAAACAGGCTGGACACAGGTAGACCTGCTTTGTTCAACCGTCCCACTATAATCCGGTTTACATGTTGGAGATCTATAGTGGCATCACTGGAGCGGTGGGATGAATGGGCCGAATGACGACTACGATCCTGTTTCTATTGTTTGACTATAATAGATGAAGGGATGGCACATGTTTGTAAAAGCAGAGAATAAAGGAGAGGCATTGATTTCAAGGGGCACATGGCAGATTAATTAGCAGAGCCGCACTTTTACAATACCACATTTGTTCTGAATGGGTCGATAGAAAGCACAGACTGGTTTATTAGACATGGTCTCAGAATCAGAAACAATAGACTTGTAAAAATCAAGAAACTAAATGAAAGTTGTGCTATATATTACAGTATAATAATCTTAACAAGTCAAAACTAAACATTTAAACTCATCTAGAATTCATGTACATCAACATGAATTTAAAAGAGTTTAGAGAGGCACGGCACGTTTGTTTGTATTTTATTTGTATTGATTTATTTGTATAGCACAATTCAAGAGATCTCTTGAATACACAGCTCATTTTGCAGCTGATTGCTGTCATTTGGGCGCTGCACTGAAAGGTTTTCTTCCCCGTCTCAGTGCGGGCGAGGAAGAGGTCCTGGGATCAAAGGACAACGGTGTGTATGTGACGTTACAACATTGGGAATTTGGACAGTGACATTTTCTTCAGTAGGAGCGCAAAACACAACTAATATGTGAAAGAGCTGCTACAGTCTGATAAGAGATATAAAAGTCTACAACTGCTAAATATTCAGTTTGTACCTGACATCGAAACGAAAATTGAATAAACAGTTGTAGAAAACCAGATAAACAACAGGAACACTGCAGCTACGCTCACATTTATCACTGATACAGACTTTGAGCTCACACACAGTTGATCTGATTACCTTTCTGTCCTTTTAGTCTCTTTGCTGAGGAAATTAATTGTTGTGGTGAAGATGAAGTGTTCTAAATCCTCAATTGCTTTCAGTTTCCACTTCATTGGAGAAAGTTAATTTGAGCAAAACAATAGCTCCACGGACTAAAACGACGACAAAAAAGCAAAGAAACTAATTTGATCAGTTGTGCCATCTATACTTCTGCCGCTCAACTCGCATGTTGAAATGTTTTATTTTAAAATAAAATGGTGTGGGTGCATAACCTCTACAACTGGAATTCTGTTCACGTGTGATGTGTAACTGTGAGTATGAGAGAAGCAAGCAACCATTTATAAATGAACATGTGCAAATGAGACGTGATCTTACGACTAAGGCTGCATTCACGTTTGTCATTCACATTTGTCCTTGTTGGGTCCTGGTTTGAGTCCAGATGAAGACTTGGTTTGGTTCTATTGTAGTCCTGCTTTAGTCCTGCTCTGGCCCAGGACTGGTTTAGAATTTAGTCCCAGTTCAATCCCAATTTTGATGTGGAAGTGTGAATGCACCCATGGAGTTCTTTCAACTAAACCATCACATCTTTGGGGGACTTTCTGAAGACTTTGTGTAAAAAAAAACGCTAACAGAGAAGACATTCAACTTTGTGCCAGTTTTTATTTGTCCAGGCCCAGTAATTACTGCGATATTACTCACAAACCAGGTCAAAGAATCCTGACCTGCCTTCCAGCTCAGTTTTAATTAATCTATAGAGATTCGAGGATGTCACGTGAAGGCAGTCTATTGAGTTTCTGTCTCCAGTTCCAGTACCGAAGATAAATATTCTTCTTAATTTATTCAGGGGATCATAACACGGGTCATAACAATAGCAAAATGGATATTCAGGTCATTTTTATCTACTTCAAAATCAATCAGAAAGAGTCCACAGCAGCTGTTTCAATTTACATAGAATGATACTGCATTAGT